>CAJVPY010004797.1:0-12188 GCA_910591965.1 Dentiscutata erythropus | reverse complement strand
TTTACAAATTAAGAAAATCTTCTGCTTCTTTATCAATCTGGGCTTCTTTAACGAAATGATCTTTGGCTAATTTGTAAAATAGCTTATTTACTTCTATAATAGTATTATGAATTCTTAGATCATTGCCATACCATGATTCATTGTTACTGCTAACGCTATTAAATTTGTCTTTATTAGGGAACATAGTCATGGCTAAATTTAATACATATTCTTCTGGGTCTTCTGCTTGACGTAATTTTCTAATTTTTTCTTTATAGAATTGCATGAACTTGCCATCTTTTGGTTTTCTATAATAGAGGCCTGCTTTAACTACATTAATTAAAGCTTGCTCGACTTCTTGGTATGTGGGCTTGGCTTCGGATGATTGATTTTGGGTGCTCATTGTAAAATAAAATTTTTATATAATATCTTTACAAACTTTTTTCTTTAATTAATTATTTTACCCTATTAGCAAAAATGATCGGAGAATATTCTTGCCCTTATTTACATAACTCTGGTAAGGCTTGTAGCAGACCCTGCATGCGATCTGAAGGGTGCCACTTTCATTGGAAGTCTAAGGTACGCGTTTTGTGTAGTGAATGTGGTAAGCCCACTAGCTCAAGTTCTGGGCGGTGTCCATTACATGTTAAAGGCTATTATGTGATCCAATATTATAACAGATTGCGTAATAAAGCTCAGAATAGATAGTGATTTTTGGTAAGACTTTTTGGTAAGACTTTTATTTTTTGGTAAGATTTTTTAATTTTGGTAAGACTTTTTGCTAAGACTTTTATTTTTTCGGTAAGATTTTTTAATTTTGGTAAGACTTTTTGGTAAGGTTTTGGTAGACATGATAAAAAGTCCTACTAAAAATCGGACAAGCCGATTTTAGATAGACTTTTTGTCCTTTGCTAGAAAGTAATGAATCACTTTTTGAATTAATTCTAGGATAACATAGAAAATAGTATGCATTTTAGGCTTGAATAGGCTCGCAGAGAAGCACACTCGGATGCTTCGGTCCTCGGTGCTTCTTTGCTCATTTAAAAGGCAAGTGAAATAGTATAATTATTTTGTTATCTTGTTTGGGATTAAAATCGTAGCCAGAGCGTTAACAAAGACTATATACTCCTTAAAGTTGGAAGCCCAAATTTAAAAGTAAGGAGAGAAAGTTAACAGGATTTGGCTCTAGCTTAATTTAGAGCTTGAATTCGATATATGATTAAATATATCTAGAAAGACTTGTAGAGGTCGTTAGAAAGGCAGGAAAGCTAGGGTTGGAATTCAGACCCCAGAACCCCCCTTTTGTCACTACTGGAAGTGTTTTATCTTTTTTATTAATAATAGTAGTAATATCAAAACCAGACATATTATCGCTTATATATTTAGCAGTTTTAGTGTTTTTGGCCTATTAGATTTGGTACAATATATATGATTAAAACCAGATTCATTTTTAGTATGAATTGGGTTATTAGATGAGTTGTATATATTTGTGAGTGATATATAAATGAGAATGGGAGAGATGCATATTGGGTTGTAGCTAGAATTGTAGACCCGAGAGGTGCAAAAAATTTCACTTGTACCATTCTCATATTCAAATTGTATCCCATATAAAAAATTAAGAAATAAGATTAAAATTATATTTTATGCGGTCCAATTGAATCACCTAATTGATTATTTTTGCGGACTGAACGAACCACCCAAGTCAAAGTACTGAGCCACCAGCAATGATGATTATGCCCTTTCGAATACACAACACACATAGTCAGAGGCCCTATCGTCAAGAGGTGAAGACTCAAGCGAAATTTTTTGTATAACTATATATACCCATAACAAGTAACCTAGGTGATTGATCTATCAACGCAATATAATCTTGTGCAAGAAAATAAAAACATATTACTTACCCAATTCATCCAGCATATCATAAAATTTTCAGATTAGATCGTAAATGATAATATAGCAACATGTTATGTGCTTATATAAATTTCGAGGTGGATACATTCAAAGCTATTTCTTATCTCGTAGCTCAGTGAACTAAACCGCGAGAAGCTCATCGGGTCTTCCTCTTCTCTCTACAAAGACTATTATAACTGACGATCATGCCCTCTAAAATTGGGTTTATAAGCAGAGAAAAAAATAAATTGTGGTGAGGTAACAGTCAGATCCCGGGCCTGCTTTAAAAAGCAATAACTACATCTGAGAAGATTATGCATAGTCAGAGGCCCTATCGCTTCTATAGTTGAAACGAAATTTTTTGCATAACTAAGTATACTCGTAACAAATAGTTATGGCAATTGTCTCATCAACACAAAACAATCTAGTGTAAGAAGATAGAATATCGGTAAAAAAATTGCTCTAAAGGGATTTTATATCAATATTATGTGGCTATGGAATAATGCTATATTCGGTTGAAAATAATTCGACATCGCAGGTATGTACTTGTTATGGTTATATTTTAACATTAGTAAATCCTTCAACAAATTATGCAAGGTCGGTTTCAAGATTACAATTATTGAACACGATAAATATCGCACGTATAACTTATTGAAAGGTATACGGGTACTGTAATAATTTTACACGCTATATTTAAGCCCGATTTACAAATTTAGAATAACCGTTATGCACTTCGTTATTTATGCATTATATATAATAATAATAACAAACCATGTTGATAGTATCGCATTTTTTTTACCCTGTGGATACATAAATACCTGTAAACATAAATGTGCGCTAGTTTAACACAACCACGTAATCAAAATAATCTCACTGTCTTATTTCGACATTGATCTGTGCTAGAAAAAAATAAGTACGTATTATGTCATACTATTATATGACTTAACGGTCCCACGGGTCCACTTTTATTTTGGTCTAGCTTGAGGCTAAAATTGCGATCACTTGATATTTGGGTTAGCGATAAAAACTTGACCGGCTTCAATAATCAATGGCCAGTATTAAAATTTATGCGGTGTTAGCTTAATTTCTCAGTCGATTTTTGATACTGCGATAAGAAAAGGCGAGGAACGTAAATTTTAAGTAAATCGATTAGATGATTCGAGCACTTTTAAGATTATGCATGGTTTGAATAAAATATGGGTAAAGTTCGGAATCAGTTTCAAAATTTCAGTGCGATACTTACCGTTACAATCGACGCATGATACTGTATGTAGCTAAGGCTGATTTGGTACTATCGTGATAATATTTAATTCCTTTATTTGAGACAACTACTGAAATATACTGTAAATTGAATGTTTATATATTTGAATTAAAAAGTAATTAATGTTAGCCTTAGCATACTCCAAAAAATATAAAATTTCCATAATATTGGCAAAAAACGTTGCACCATTTTTGTTTACATGAATGCATTTTTACATTTTCTTACTAATGCAACGCCCAGTTACTGTCTCAAATAAATAAATTAATTTGAAAATCTTTATAAACTTATTAACAAATTCTCTTGAATAATATAAACTTTTAAGATTTTTTTGGCACTTTTAGCAAGTAAATTTTATTAACTTGTCAAAATATAAATTCACAAGATTCCTCATTACATTTCGATTTTTTGTTTCTAGTAGTGCTAGGTCGAATAATGCAAAGTTAAATATCTCCTGTAAATTTTAATACTAGAGATAAAATCAAAATATAACGGAGAATCTTGAGGATTTTATTTATAGACAAGTTTATATAATACCAATTAAAATTTATTTGTATCTTTTATTAACAATTATAATCCTAAATCAGAGCCATTGTTGCGAAAAATAGCAATGTAGTGAGATTTTAGATTCGTAATTTTTTAAATATACACATTCCAAAAAATTTTACGAAAAGTTCCAACGTAGAAAACTAAACTTACATTATGAGCGTGGTCGAGTTGAAATTTTTGGGTTGTGCCTTAAATAATATAAGAATAAGTAATAGAATAGGAATAGTGTGGCTACGTAATACTCGAAACTTTTATATTACAACGCAGGATTCATAAATTATATTGCACGGATTTTATAAATTATAACTCATGGATTTATCATAGACGGATGACAATTTATAAAATCATCTGCCCCTAAAAATTTTAAAGTAATACAAAGTTAATTTTTTGCTTTATAATATAAAAAAAATTACTTAACAACCCAGCTTTAAATTTTATTTACAAATTTTACGAGTGTTGCCAAACTAAAACCTGCAAGTGAATATTCAAGTTTTCACCGTGACGAACAATTCATGCTTGTGATTCAATTACGCAACATTGGGTATTACCTAAGTTCCCATAATTAAAACTTAAATATTCACTTCCTGGTTTTAATTTGTCTGGTTACGAAAATCAATTATTTAATTGGTACGGCCTAAATTAGGTCAAAATTTAAGCATCAGATTCAGCTAACACGATAATTTATATAATCTTTTCCGTCGATACAAACTCAACAAGGTATTAATAGGATTTATAATGGCATGATTACTCAAGCGATATCAATATTCCTAATCCTATAGTCCCAACAAATAATCATAATAGTATTTTGAGGGCATTTGGGTTCTGGTTATTTGGATTTTGTTTTGATTAGTAATCAAACGCGGATTAAATGAGTTAACCTATTTATATTGACGATTAGAAATGCTAAGAATTCTTATTACAGAATCCATTCATAACGACTCCCATTAAGAATGTATTTTCCTAGATAAATTTCAGAAACGAAATAAATCTATGGTTATTAGGAGATAAAAAATTAATTAGCTTAATTATCCACACATAACTTGAAACCTTCAATATTGCTAGATCAGAACATTTAGTTTGATTGCTACCTCCATATATTAATATACTTTGGCTGTCAGACAAGTGAATTGCTGAATGAAAAATAATTAGGAGAGTGTAGCTGCTGTCTATATATACCGATCATCAAAAAATTTTCAGGGTAATAGTAATGATTTAAGTAAGAAATCTGCGAGTTGCAGCACATTTCGAAATCAGCGGTTCATAAATCTTATTTATTTGATTTGTAAGCTTATTTATATAATAACTTTTATGATCTTGAATTTTCTTTCGAGACTTGATAATATTTTTATATATATTTTAAAATGCCTTATATTTCTGATCAACAATTGCATATTAAAAATATAAAAAGTATTTTAGAAGTATTAATAGAAGAATATTCTAGTAGCACTCATAAAAAATATACTAATATTCTCGAAAAAAAAGAAACCGATGAACTGTTAAAATATTGCAAACAATTGAATTAGATTGATATCTTACTATTGCTAAAAAACTATCAAGCTATATGATTTTTTCTCAAATTCTCTTCTTTAGTGGCTTGTTTAAAAGTTTTTTGGGGGAGGCATATTATCATAATTATTGATTTTTTTTTTTTTAAGGCGGAATCTGTTCTATCCAACCCTATGATTTAAAGCTAAATTAATCTTACGTGGTAACTCCCGCCTTTCCGCATTGTCAGACTGTCTGGCACTATATTCCCCGTATTTCCTCTTTTTATTTTTTTTTATCCTTTGGAGGTGCTGGTGAAGCTTTACCTTTTCCTTTTACATTGTTAATTACGTTTGTCACTTCACCCAGCACTTTCGACCCGTCCAAGATCTTATTTACGCTTTTGGTGTCAGCCTATGAAAAAAAAAGAATATAAATAAATAAATAAATAATATTCGTGAGAACTACCATAATAAAATCAGGTCAAAAATATTATTTATATCTCTGACTTTTACGATATACTAACTCTCTTTGCTTCTATAAGACTACTGGCTTTGCTAGAAGCTTCTTCTGAATTTTCAGCAACCACTTCCAACATAGCATAAAAATCTTTAAAAACCTCTCTTCTATCTAATGTTTCTTTTGGTCATAATCCTACAAGCAACGTAGGCTTCTAGGGACTAAAGCCCGGAGGGGAGAAGACGAACGAAGTCAGTTGGGTGCATTATCAGTTATTACGAGTTATGAAGACATGTGTAAAGTTAAACAACAAATTCGACACGAGACAAGGGTAAATATCAAATCCGATTTTTTATGGTTTGTTTTGATTAAAGACGATGATTTTCTGTGGTGATATTTATTTATTTTCAAAAATAAGTAAATACCACCGCAGAAAATCATAGACCCTAGTTTTGATACATATCTGATATGGGGTGCCTCGTATTAAAAGGGCCCATTTTGACATATGCCTCATTTTGATAATCATTTGTTTTGATTTTCGGATCAATTTTCTGCGGTGATAAATTGCGTGACAAAATCTGTTTTCATAATTCCTGGGACACCTGATAATTTCGGCATAATCGGTATATAAAATAACCAGGTCCAATTTTTAATGGTGTAATAACTATGATATCTACATCACAAATTAAACTACATCGTTGGCCCGATTTCAAAAATTATCACCCATATTTAATTGATATTAAACATATTAATATCATATTTCATATTTACGTAATAAAGTTCTTGCTAAAACATGTTCAATAAAATTTTCATAATCAATAGTATTCATAGAACCTTCTTGAATACAACACAATAAAAGACCATTAATACACAATGCACCTTCTATGGTGAATCGTCTTCCTCGAACAAAAAATGCATTTTTTTGAGCTGAAAAACTCCAGCCATCGTGATAGCGTTCTTCTGTCATAAGCAGTTTCATCTAAAAAAGCTAACTCACTTGTTTTATACTGATATTCGTAAAATGAAATTGTTTCTATCAACCTCATTGATTTCTTTTGCGGGTTTTGAAATCTATAGAATAAAATTGTTATAAAATTTGTAAAATAAAAATATTTATAAATATACGAAATATTACCTTTTTGTGTGTGTATCCACGTCGGTATATGCCCAACCAAAGTTCCATCTCTGATTGTAATTCGTACAAGTATCAGTAAGGGTTTTCATTCATAAAGTTTAAGACATTTTATATCGTTCATGTTTTGAGAAAGTGGTTTCCTTGAAAGCGGCGAAAATTTTTCAATACAGCAATATCTTTGAAAATGCATAAACCCAACTTATAGAAAACCTAATAACACCTAAGTGTTTTGCAATATTTTGAATTGATAGGCCTTTTAAATTTTTTTCAATAATTTGCCAACGAATGTGTTTTGAAAGTGTCATATTTTTTGAATTCAACAAGAGATGTGCATAATTTTACTGTATTAGCCACCTGATTTTAAATTACGTATATTATAGTGCTATATCAATTTTTTATTGAATTTATGCCGAAATAATAAATTAACCGGATCAGCCGAAAAATCATTCGGTTAATTTTTTATCAGGTGTTATGAAAACAGCTGTAAAATTTTATGAACTCTGCGTAAATTCTGCGTTACTATTCATAAATTCTGTGTTGGTTGTAATAAGTTGATTGTTTATTCTTCGGATATTAAGCAAATTTTTTAACTCGGCCATGCTCGTATTTTAGGCTCATTTATTTTCTTCACTAAAATTTTCGGAAGCTATATATTTTTAGCTTTTTAGCATCATGTGTACTTATAAAAAAAATCATAAACCCTACTATTCTTGACGCATTCCGTGTTTAGGACCTGATTTCGTGATTTCTGCGGCATTCTCGGGATTACAGCTGTTTTCATAAATTCTGGGACAACTGATAAAAATTGATTAGCCGAATTCGATAAGTTCGATAAGTTTTTAAATTCGCCGAAATCAAATTCCGATGACACCGAATTCAAAAACTTATCGAATTTGGCAAAAATAATTTTTATCAGTTGTCCCGGAATTTATGAAAATAGCTATAATCAAATTTCACGATTTTGATTGGTTTAAAGTAACAGATGACTAACGTGATGTGCAAAATGGGCCCTTTTAATACGGGACACCCCATACTGTATGATCCGGATTTTTATTGGCTAATTTTCATGTGACAATTATAATACAACAAATTTGATACGCGTTTGTTTTGGGCATAACGGAAATTCGATTTTATTGGTTGTTTATTTCTATAGAAAAATACTATTGCACAACTTTTTATATTGTTTACAATAGAATTTTTTGAATTTTTGCAGATAATTAATTAGGGAAAAAGGTAACTACGAACAAAATTTATGGTAAAATTAAGAAAATAAGGTAGGTATAATAAAAAGACTAATTACTATTTTTATTGTAAGATTTTGTATTAGAAGAAATGTTACATCGTTAAAATGGGAACTGCTAAATTAGTTTGGTCAAAATCATCGAGCACTGATTATTGCCTTTGATTATACGTAGATGCCTAAATTATTTTGCTCTTGACGCAAATTTAAATGGCTAAATTAATTATATGCTAAGGCAATCCGGTATACAAGTATACACAGCATACGGGTATACACCAAAATATACATCGTCTTAAGGATGATATAAAAATAATACTAAATCAATTTTTTAGTGAATCTTTTTTATTTTGTAAATATAATGATATGAAAATTTTGGTGTTTTTTTTTAAAACATAAAATGTAATACAACGATGATTTCAACTGGCAGGTTTATCAAGATTTTTAAAAGAGATCACAACAACACGTTAATGTTATTTTTGAATGCCCCTTTAAATACAATAATATCGAGTCTATAATAATTTCAGCAGTCTATAATAACATTGGCAACCAAAAAAATGGCATTTTGAAACATCGTGCGAAAAAATTGAAAAAACAGTTTAGCTATAGCATCTACTATAAATTTAGACACCATGTATAATCTTTACTATTGCTTGCTGTTCCGAATCCTATTAGCATCATGGCCAATAACTTTCTAAGCAATAGTCTATGTGATGGTTGTCCGGAAAACAGTATGATGTCAGAACTATAAACAAAAATTACGTTGTTAAGCACCCAGAAAATGTGTACCAGGTTGGGTTCGGATTATGGTCCAGAAAAAGTCTTCGAATTTAGTGAAGTGCTGTAGACAAGATGTTAACTTACTTATCGATAGGTATTCGGAATTTTTCGTATCTTTTTTGAAATATTTAATGCCGGCTAATGATACGTTGAAAAACTTTAATAGACATTATACCTTATTAAATCTTCATTGATGAATTATTCATATGGGCTAATTTTTTCAGCTGGACCTTTTTTTTAGTCACTCAAATGATTAATTTTTTATTAGATATTAGACAGTCAATTGACATGTACGTTACTGAAAGGTACCCAAAATTAAAAATTACATATAAGGATTTGCGTCTAACCGATTACCCCACCCTTTAACCGATTACATTTTTCACTAATCAAATCAACAACAAATCGATTACTGTTACGTTTATTTATGCCGACATCGATATACGATATATTAGTCAAATAAAAATCTAACTACTACTGGTCGGCTAATACCCTTTAAATTTTAGGGTACAGAAAAAATTAGCCCAGATGTATAAATTATAGATTATAAATGCCAACCTAATTAAATGCCTTTTTTAGACAGCTAAGCATTGCTTATTTTCACATTTTAACATTATAGTTTTTAATTTGTGACTCATAAGCGGTATAGGTAGATTTGATATATTTATTGTTTATCTAAGTCCTAATGTAATTAACGAAATAACTGCTTACAATGTTAAAATACATACTTGAACAAATTTTGGTTCACTTTTTTTTTTTTTTTTTGCAAAAGAAAAATAAAAATAACCGAAGATATTAAAATTTACATAATGATCAATTAATGTAATATTAATATTTATTAACTACGTACTGTTAGCCGGGGAGACTAAACTAAAGTAAGGGATTAAAACTAAACTAAAAATACTAAAAACTAACACACAACAACAATCAAGACAACGTGTCGAAAGAGGCGTTTAGATTTTGGCGGTGGAGTGGTTCTAAGGCTTCGGTTGTCCTTCGCACAATATCATGTGACAGTCGACGTTGAGACAATAACTAACCTTCCGGAACCAACCCGCAAGGAAATCACGTATCCACAACCCTTAGGGATACAACACAATAATTCCAACGGCACTGGAGTAAGTTAGTCCAACGAAACAAAAGATTTTGCCTTACTGGAGGTAAAATCAGGCAGCGTAACGATATAGTTTTATTGAAGAAACAAATCAACGAAGATCCTCTTTTAATTATAGGATCGGGTTAGGGAATTAGCGAATTTATTATCAATATAATATAGATAATTCAATGAATTCTTATTTGTATCGATTGAACGATATTTTTCCAACTGGGCAAAAGGCCCTTTATTTATAGATAAATTTTACATTCATTTCTAATTAATTTTCGACGAAATTTTGTTTTTAAAAAATTAAGTAAAATTTCAATTACTATTCTTTGGCAAGATCCATTTTCGTTCAAACGAAGGTATTATTCATGTATGTCTAACTATTTTTCATTTCTTGTTGAAGAAGAAAAATTAGTTTTTAAAAAATTGTATAAAACTTCAATTCCTATTCTTTGGCAAGATCCATTTTCGTTCAAACGAAGGCATTATTCATTTCTAACTATTTTTCATTTCTTGTTGAAGAAGAAAAATTCGGTTTTAAAAATTAAACTAAATTTCGATCCTATTCTTTTCAAGATCCATTTTGTTCAAACGAAGACATTTATTTATTCATTTCTAATTATTTTTTGTTTCTTGTCGAAGACGAAAAATTCGGTATTAAAAAATTAAACTAAATTTCGATTCCTAATCTTTTGGAAAGATCCATACGAAAGCATTATTTATTTCTAATTATTTTGCCGAAGACGAAAAATATATATGAATAAATATAAACTTAAATTTTTTATTTTGATTTAGTTTATCATAATTCTTATAACCAGTCGACAAATTCATGATCATATTTAACTTTTTTAATAGCGGCACCTGTTCGAGTAATATATTTATTATAAAAGTCTAGTTTATATTCGATTCCTTTTTACATTTCTTGTTAAGGTTTATTGGTTGACATGAACAGTTTTTTCCATAAATTCTCGTACAAACTAAACGTACCAAACATGTTGGACAAGCATTCGAACGAAAATTTAAAATCGTTGACATTATTGTTATGACATCGTAAAATGATCATTATGATCCAAAAATAGCTTTTCTTAATTATTTTATTATACTGATCATACCAAAATCAATAACTTATCGACTTCGGCAAATTTTTTTAGGGTGTCCCAGAATTTATGAAACAGCTGTAACGCTCCCGAGCGTTATTTCGCGCTTTTACGGTATGGCGCTTTACCATATATAGCTCCGGAAGCTTTATAAGAAAAGCCGTTACTAAAGCATCAGATATTTATTCATTTGGAATGATTATGTGGGAGATTTCTTCAGTAAATATTGTATTTTCTGACTATAAGGGTGATAACTTTGCTATAGAAATTTGGTTTAATGGATTAAGGCTAAGGCCAAATATTCTGAAAGGTATAGCATCATATTATGTTGAGCTTTTAAAGAAGTGTTGTGATAAAGATCCAGAAAAACGACCGTCTGCTATAGAAATACATAAAACTATTTTAAAATGGAAAAATAACACTGAAATTTTATCCGAATTTTTAAAATCTGATAAAGAAAACAGAAATCAAAGATAATGGTTTTAATAATACGGAAGATAGCACAATTTATACTAGAAAATTCCTTAGTTGTATTAATTAACAGTCACATCAATATATAACATCTGTTGCTAATGAAATTATATCTAATAATAACATTTACATTGAAGGTATTGAAAAATTAGAATATGTCGGTATAAGGAGAAAGAGTACAAGGAGGTACCGTATTGCGCAGCCCATGAGCATTATTACACTCAAATATGGTAATCAATCATTACTAATGCATTTGAATGAAGGGTTCCCAGGGAAAGAATACAATTCATGTAAGCAACATAGGTATACTAATAAGATATAAGTAGGGATGTTAAAAGTCCGGTCCGGTCCGGTCCGACTCCATGAGTCGAGTTTTAATCTCGACTCGGTCCCGAGTCAGACTTGGGACCGAGTCCCAGTAATCTCATAGTAATGATCACATGCAAGTCATAGGATCATATATATTTTATCTATTTGTATGCGGGTACATATAAATTATATGTACCCCGTATGCAAATAGATAAAATATATACGTACTTATCGTTATCATTAGGGTGTCCAGGATGCAACTAGAAAATGTGTACCGGGTTAGGTCCGGAAGATCGTCCGGCTAATTAAGTCGGATCGATCGGGACTATAAAGAAATTATGTATTGATTAATCATGATTATTGATATTAATTATGCAAATATTAAAATGTTATTTAAATAATAATAATTTTGAATTTTACTTATTTCCTTTTTTCTTTTC
>CAJVPY010004796.1:0-12189 GCA_910591965.1 Dentiscutata erythropus | reverse complement strand
TCAAAGATCTGCAAAATTTGTGGTTCAGGTTCAGGTTCAGTTCAGGTTCATTGAACCTAAATTTGAACTGAACTGAATCTAGGAACCCTACAAACAATGCAAATTATGAAGATTATCCAGTTTATAATACACTGAAAAATATTATAAATTCATCAGAACAAGACAAAACTTCACAAATAAGAAAATTTGACTATCCAAATTATATCTTTGCTTTTTTTTCGTTGAGAAGATCTTCAAACTTAGAGAAATTTTTAAACACTTCAAACTTCATTTATCAGCATTATATAGAAACAAAATCTTTTTTAATTCTGAATTAATATCACTTTATTACTTCAATACAAAGATTTCTTTTTTTTTATTTAAAATAAACATTAGAAATTTTTTAGCTAATTTAAATTTAAAAATCGTGAAAAAAACTTTTTACCTCGCAATAATCTTAATGCTCTTATTTTATATTATATTCTTTTTCTGTCCTGATATTATATCTATTGTATTCAGGAAATTTTCCAGAAGGGCAAGATTCTATTTCATTGCATCAACAATGAAAAAAATTCTATTGTTATATTTAATGTTCAAATTTAATTCTGTAAAGCACAGAATCAATGAATCATTATTTTCAAAAAATACTAATGAAAGTTTAAACCCATTCACATCCAATCAATTTAATACCATAATTGAAACTTCATTATATGAATGAAGAAACCAGAATATTTATTTTCCCATTTCTTCTGTACTGATTAAAAATTCTTTCTGTTCTAATTATAAAATAAGAACAATTAATAACTTATCTCTCGATTTTGAAGTTATCAAAATAATAGAAAGTCTCTCTATTCATTATAATTAATTTTATAAAATGCTATCTTTTGAGAATCTTATTATAGATTTGCATTACTTTGGTTACTCTACTTTAAATATCGAAAATGAATATTCCAAAATTCTATCTTTACAAGCACTAGAAGTATCTGATCGATTAAATCAAGAATTAAAATCATCTGAATGACCAAAATCGAAAGAAGCAACTAATCAATTTAATTCTACTACTAAATCAAATGTAAACCACATAATTATAAACAACAATATAGTTTCAAATTATAAAGCTGCAGATAAGATAGAGAATTATGAAGATAAAAAATACACTATTGATAAAAAGAATTTTACTATTGATGAATTTCTTGAATACCTATCAGAACAAATTGAATTATTACAGAAAAATAATTATCTTATAAATACTTCCTTTTCTCTTGAATTCAAAAAAACAAGTAAACTTATTCTTGAATTGCAAAAAGATATTGAAGATTTCGAAATTTTTCATTTAAGAAAAGAGTTTGGAGAGTATTATGATGGCATCTATTGTATTGATTGAGTCTGTACTATACATGTTGGCAAAATCCCGACTTACTATAGTTTGGGATTTGTCTGCCATCCCAAATCCCAAATTCTAGTATAACTAATATCTCAAAAACTTTATTAATAATCTTTATTTAAACAAATTATATATATTCTTATAGTTATAAATAATATATTTACAAAATATTAAGATTATTTATTTGATTTAATCTTTTATAAATAGCAATTGTTTTTTTATTATTTAGAATTTGTCTGGGTTTTGCCAGCAAGTATAGTCTGTACAGAAAATTCTCAGCGAATTTCTTGTCGAGATTTATTTAATTACCAAGTTAGAGCAGAATATAATAATTTAAAAACTCAGCAGAAATTGTATTATAATTACTATAATTCATTTAATTATTAGAAATTATTTACTATTTAATTATTTTTAGACTAATAATT
Source organism: Dentiscutata erythropus (assembly GCA_910591965.1). Taxonomy (NCBI): domain Eukaryota; kingdom Fungi; phylum Glomeromycota; class Glomeromycetes; order Diversisporales; family Gigasporaceae; genus Dentiscutata; species Dentiscutata erythropus. The sequence goes on along the minus strand of CAJVPY010004796.1, from coordinate 10,401 downwards.
TCAAAATAATTATTCTAATTTTTTTTATTTCACCAAAAAATCAATTTAGTGTAAGAATTTAAATTAGCTAAATAATTGGTAAAGTTATATTGTTTATGGCTCAGGAGACATGCACTTACCATTACTATCTGCTTTATTATCAAAGAGCAACTAAATATTTGTGGTCGAATAAAAAGCCAAACAAGCTATCAATTATTCCAGTATAGAGGTTTATAGCTAAAAACATAATTGATAAGTAATTTTTTTTAAGGTTTATTTATCAATTTATTATTAGTAATAACACGATCTTTTCTTTAGAATATAGTTTGCATAGAATTTTGCTATAAATGACTTGCAAAATGAGTTATTTTTAGTAAAAGCCCGAATATTTATAGCTTAAGACTAGTTTAGATGACGAAGCTCTGATCAATTTTCCAGTTTATAACAGAAATTCTTTGGTTCGAGATGACAAGTGCTAATGCCTCAGATAAGTTCATGAAATTTTTTCGTTAGTCAGAATTGCTGGTAAAATTTTTCATAGCAATTCTTTCTTGAGTTATTCAATATTAAGCACTAGTCTTAAGCCATTATTTAGCCAATTTTTATTTATTTATTTATTTATTACTCAAACCAAATCGTTCATATTTTATCAATTTTTATTTAAAAAAAATTTTCTTCATTATTTATTGCAACAATTCCATTCCAAAAATTTTTAAATTATGTATTAATATTTACAATAAAAATGATAAACAATAAAATTACAGATTCTATTTTCTAGTAGTTCTAGTGAATGATGGTGAAAGCTGCTTTACAGGCAAATGAAAATCTGTTTTTTGGGTTAAAATTTATTATTAAAAACTTGCGTCATCATTATCAACTAACAATAAACATGGCTGAAATAGTCAATGGTTACATGCTTCAATGCTAGAGTATATCCTATTCACCAACTTCCCAGACATACGCTTTCTAGTATTTTAATACAGAAAGATCCTCTCTAACACAGACAGGGCCAGTACTACAGGAACATTGATAACTAATAGAGGAGAATGTTCAACCAAACGGTTGGCCCAATGTGCTTTCAATTCTCTATCAGATTTCATTGCACCAATATAGTAGTGTAACTTTGGATATACTATAACTCGACAAGTAACTAATAAGAAACTCATCTGTAAGATTTTTGAAAAGAGAAAAGATTTTTCATTTTTTTTCGTTTAAATAAGGAATATCTTTGCCTTCTTCGCCTTGTATCCTCCTTTTATTTTGGGATGATGCAGAAACGTGACGTACGACTTGAAGTGCTGTTAAAGTAATTAAGAGTTTTAGATTGCTTTTAACATTTTTTTTTTTTCAGCATTTTTTTTAAAAAAAAGTGTATACATTAATTAAAAATAAATTTATATAAGGCTAGTGGCCTCTTATGATTTCGCTTTGAAGTCATATGGATATACATTCCAAACAGATAACAAAAACACTTAATTGTGAAAATCACTATTCATAACATTCATAACATGCTAAGAGTTGTCACACTTACCTTAAACTAATTAACTTAGTTGTATATTTATTTTATATATTCTGAAATCTTTATGATACTGATTTAAATAATTAATTGGGGGTTATTGATTTAAGAATTTATTTTTCTTATTATTAGTTATTTATATATACTGAAAAATTATTCATAATCTTGTTATGGTATTATTTGATTACAAAAAATGAATTAAACTCAGTTGTTCTTATGTTTCACAATGATTGGTGCCAAATTTATTATTTTAAAAAGATTTAATATTATTTAAAAGAATAAATTTGGAATATATACTATTATTTATATTGTAACATTGTAATACAAAGAACAAAGCACATGCTAATACGTGACTTGAACTGAAAAATGCAAAAAATTAGGTTTTGAGAAAATGAAAAAATTTTCTTCTCTAATAACAAATTTTTTTTATATTATATTAATTCTTACTTACAGGATTAAAGAGATTAAGAATATCTACCTTTTATTTAAACAAAGATTATTAATAAAGTTTTTGAGAAATTAATTTAGAATGAATTTGGAATTTGGGCATGGGCCAACTTGTATAGTATGAGTGATAATGCACAACATTTACATAATTCATTCTTGAGAAATTTTTCTTTTTTTTTTGAATAAACAAGTTTTTTTTATAATTATATTGCAAGAAATACAGAACAAAGCTAGTATGTGTGTAATGGAAATAATGATTCTTAATTGTTGAAACTCTTTTTAATAGATAATGTTGAATTTTCAGCATCATGGTTGGTAAACAAGTTTTCTTCCGCAAGCTAAAAAAACTTTAAAAGAAAATAAAACTCAAAAATATTAATATCAAAAAATTATTTAGAAACTAATAAAATAAAGTACTAAAAATTTAAAAATTTTATAAATGTGAACTATTTAATACATTAGTTATAAATTCTTGTTGCTGTTTAGCACTAAATATATTTAGAAAAAACACTGGGTTTACTATTTCTTCGTATTTTGTAAATTTCTCTCTTTTTGTATTTAGGTTAGTTGCTGAGGATTTTATTGTTTCCCACTTCCGTTTTTAGCTGATAAAACCTTGAAAGTTTTATAGTATATTACTTTATTGAGTTCAAATATTGTATCTAAATTGTATTTTTTATTGGATTGTTCTAATAAAATTATTGCTCGATCAGCTTCTGTTCAATTTGTTAATTGTTCAAGATTCTTATATAAGCCTTTATATCTTTAACAATTGATATAGTAAATCCTTTTGAATATCTGAATGTACGGATGTTATTGATATTATTTTTTTTAGACATTTTTAGTGAAGCCGTAAGTTTGGATTTCTTAGAGAGCAAAGATTTTTTGAACAAATTATGTGATTTGTTTATTATTTAATATATTTTTTAAAATCTGAATAGGTATACAGAAAAGTTAACTTTGCTTAAAAGAGCCCTTTTATAGCAAACTTGATACCTTTTTGTTATTTTATCTATTATATGCAATATATAAAATATATATAACTAATAATTGTTAATATAAATTGTACTCTAGTTTTATAGTTCAATTTATATTAACTATTAGTTTTTTGGATCAAGCCTATTGTTTCAGTGCTAAATTTATAATGTAAAATATTTAAATATTTTAAACTTATATAAAGTATTTATAATTTATAAAGATTATAAATTAATAAATTCAAATATTCTATTTTTACTAATTTATAGCGCCTAGTCATGTGATTACATAATCGCTTATGTTTCACATTGATGCCAACTTGATTGCAGTGTAATACAAAGAACAAAGTGCATTTAATACGCCTCAATATTTATAGAATAAAAATTACAAGATATATTTTAATTATTAAAACCGGTTTATAATTATTACTGAAATCAGTTATACAGTACATAAAAAAGTTTTTTTATTTTTGTTACAATAAATAATTAAAATTTTTGTTATACAAAAAATTAAATTTAGTAATCTCTCTTATAATTCACTTAGTAGTATAAAGTGTTTGAATACACATATGTATATACTAAGCCTCAAAGTGCTGCACGATAATGCACATTTGTGAAAAATCAGATGTAATAAAATTTCTTTTTTTTTGAATAAACAAGTTTTTTTCTTATAATTTACATAATTGCATTGCAGGAAATACAGAATCATAAAGAACAAGCTTATTAAGCCTCAAAAATGCTAATATTTTGCAATATTAAATTACATGATTATAGCCATTGCTACAATTACAAAATTAAACTAAACTGTTTATTATTGTTCTTATGTTTTACGAAGAGGTTTGTAATGTAAAATGTTTCAATATTCTATTATACTTAATTGCATTGTATTACAAAGAACAAAGTGCGTTCAAATGCGTATGTACTAAGCCTCAAAGTACTGCATGATTATGTACAACACATTCAGTCTTAAGAATTTTTTTTTGAAAAACAAGTTTTATGGATAAAAAAAACAAAGCATTTAATACACGTACTAAGCCTCAAAATTCTGCGCGATAATGTATCTGGTCTTGAAAAAATGAAAAAGCTTCTCTTTTTTAACAAGTTTTTATACAATTATTAAAGATTTTTTACAAGAATAAGTTATGCAAAAGTTGGTTTTCAATAATTTATTTAAATTGATTAGAAATACCTTCTAGACAGTACAAAAATCTCATTGTTGATTAATAAATTGCAAAATGGATTTCTTCAATACCATTTGCTATCTTATAATATTTTTTATATATTTGTTATTTAAATTCTACTATTGATTTGTTTATCTATTTGTCGAAAACTAAAACCACTCGAGAAGTATTCACTGAGTACCTGATAGATAATGATGAATTTATTTATGTAATATATGATGACAAAATGTTAGAAAATGGGAGTCATGCAATAAAAGAAGTGAATAACAATATTGCTCATACAAAAGAAGTACTTAATCACAAAAAACCATATGCTCAAAAAAGTCAAAAAACTGCCCTATTGCAAGCAAATATTCAAAACTGTTCCAAAGATAAATCAGAAAATGAATTTAAAGAAAATATCAACAATGTACTCCAACAAAATGCAAATGTACTTCTCATGAAAAATATAAATGAAGACATATCTAAACAAAAAAATAAACAAAGTAATAGCCCAAAACTAGTTGACCAAGCAAATTTTGTTTATACAAAACTTTCAAGCTATAATGTAAAGAATCGAAGTTTAAAAAAAAGAAGAATTTTGGCAGATTTAGAAATAAAAAGACTTTTAAATAAATTGGGTTCAATTAATCCATCTTTAGCCAAAAATGGTGCCAATTCTTTCATTTCTTTAACAATTGCATTGAAATTATTTAATCGAGTTTAATATATCTCAATAATATTATATTTTACGAGTTACACTTCAATTCAAAAAAAAAAAACAATTCATAGAATAGTTTAATATCAAATTAAATATAAAATAGATAACACTTCCAGCAAGTTTCAAAGGAAGAATTAGCTGTACTCAAGTAATCGAGTAATGCGATGCAGTACAGTTTCATGTGACTAATCAGAATTGCGCAATCAAAATTGGATACATGAAGTGGTGTTGCTTCACATTTTGCAATTATGTAAATATGGTTAATTTTTTGTCTTTCGAAATTTCACAAGAGGATGTTACCTTCTATATTTAATTTTTTTTTAAAAAAAAATTACATTAAACTTAGTCCTTGTAATATGTAATATAAAAAGATTTTTTTTATGAGTTTATTATAAAATTTACATGTCTTAAAAAAATAAAGTGCTAATTTTTGCTAGTCAATTATAATTTTTATATATTTTTTTAAATCGATTTTTTATATTCGTCAAAATACAAAAGAAGCCAAAAAATAATAAAAAATAAAAACTTTCAGAAAAATTATTTATTCACAAAATTCATAATATTTTACTATCTAAAATTAATAAACCTTTTTATACAACCTACATTTACTATAAAAAAAAATTAAAAGTACTTTATTTTTTATTGAAAAAAGTATTATATAAAAAGCAATAGAACTAACAAACACACCTAATTCTCAATTACTATAACCAATTAATTAAAAACTATTAACCTCTCAAGAGTATATGTACTTTTAAAATCAACAAAAATATAAGTATTTGTTAAAATAAAATATTTTGATATATGTTCCAGATTCATGATAAAATCTCTTTTTAATATAGTCCTAATAAAACAATCCATCCAGATAATACATTATATATTCGATTTTATCGGCTTTAATGGTATTTTCATAATAGTCAAAAGAAGTAACATTTTGAAATTTCACAAATCTACTTTTCAAATAACTAATGATCTTTGCATACTCTGCTTTGATAAAAAAATTCACTATCAAACAAAATTGAGTCATAGTAAAATTCAATAGGAGTGTCATCGATAAGTTGAAAATATATATTTAATATTTTATCATTAGGAATTGTTAAATACAAAGGAGCAATTATTTCATAGCTTTCAAAACTAGAAATCTCTTCACAGATTTTAAACTCTTCGTAATCCATTTTTTTTTAATCCTTTTACGAATCAATTCTTTTTATTATATATAACTTAATCATGTGTAGAATTAAAATTTTCAATCCTTTGCATAAATTTTAAAATTATATTCGTTATCCTCGTATTTTTAATTAAAGCCACAATATATAATTTATTGAAAATTTTTATCAATCAGAAAACGCAACAATAATAAAAATTCAACATCACTTTCACTTTAAAAACCTGTATAAATTTTAAATAATATTCACATTTTTCAGTAATAACTAGGTATGTTGAGTAGTCTGACCACTTTTAAATTTTACAAAACAATTTATACTGGTTTAACTAGTTAGTTTGTATAATAAAATTTAACCAGTTTAACATCCCTTGTTATACCCACAAACACATAATTTAATTTTTATCAATGATCAAAAACTATTAACATTTAGGTTGATATTTAGTATAGGTGGGAATATATAACTATTATAAGATTATTTAATACAAAAATAATTATTTGAACTAATCTAACCAGATTTGAGACTAGTTAGAGTTAGGGTGAGGGTCATAGTATAGTTTATAGTTAGCTTTGGGTTAGGGTTAGAGTTTTTTTATATTAAATAATCTTATAATATTTATATATTCCCACCTATACTAAATAAGATCCAAAATTTATTTCATTGCAATCATATAATTCAACCAATAATTACATTCAATAAAATATTAAACTTTTACAACCACCAATAATTATTCCAGATACATTTTTCAGACTTTGGACACCATTGTCCCTTAAAATGACATTTAATTTACTTTTTTGTTGAACAAATTGAGCATTCAATTTTTTCTATATTCTATTCTTCATTTGATTTTGACAATTTATTCTTCGTCCATCCCCATTCATCCATAGTATTTAATTCCAGCGGTTTATACTAGCAGTCTTGCGAATTATGAGTAGTTCGATTTTGATATCATTTATTATTTTTACCAACTTTATTACAGTATTTACACCCTTTATAATCTTTATATTTGACATCCTTCCAACTCTATCTGACTATAGCACCACAATAACAGTACAGTTTTAACATAGAACAACTTTTACAATAATCTGTTTCTTCAAACCAAATACGATTATTTTCAGAACAATATTCACATGTTTCATTGTTCATATTATATCAAGAACACTACTTTTCTTCAGATATATAAATTGGTTTTCCATTTATAATTAAATATCATGAATATAAAATTTATCATTATTATTAAATAATAAATTTATTCAAGCATACTCACAACTCATTGTTATTTCAAATTTATGAGTACTAAAAATTTTGAATTAATCTAATAAATATGTATAGATCACAATTTATCACATGATATAATTTGTTGTATAAATGGGATGCCATCAATAGAAATCAAGTAAATCTACTTTTGAAAAAAATTTAATGCTTTATCTTTAATAGCTTATATCTTGATAAATTTTAAAGCTATTTTAATGATTTAATATTCAAAGAAAGCTTAGTTCATAAGCTTTCTTTTAAATATTAAATTATCAAAATAGCTTTAAAATTTATTGAGATATAAGCATTAAATTTTTTCAAAAGTAGATTTGCTTGATTTCTATTGACAGCAGCCCAAATACTCAGATTTGGTAACCAAATTTTAGCTAATGCAATCTTGTTTCTACACGTGATATTGAATATTGTATAAAAAAAATTTATATATGTATATATATTGGATGTTATTATAAACTGTAATGTAAAACTACTAACTTATTGCTGTATATTTGAGGCAAGATATGTAATATATTACAGTTTACTTTATTAAGTATATTGTAATGCAATAGCATGCTGTTTTTAAGCATAATATGCATTACCAAAATTATTATAATACAATACAGCGTATTGTATATATATATATATAAATTTAGTTTTGAACCTAAAATTGAACTGATAATACGTATAAATAATCCTGGATTATTTTAAACCAGTGAATATCTATAGATTTAAAGTAACTCATAAATTTTTTTTTTTTAATTCTTTGACAGTCTTGTCAAAGCTCAAATACAAATTATTAAACTATCAGACTAAAAAGCTATTCTAATAATAACTAATTCAAAATTGCAAACCCGACATTATCTGGCTACATATTATGCATCCAAATGTAACTTGTCGCACCAACCCACATGTGAGTTAGGAGACGTTGTCAGCTCTATCAAAAACTAAACCAAAATGGAGTTGACCCACTCTCAATCCATTCTACAACACCTTTCTCAAGCAACCACTTTACCTCTACCATTCTTTTATTATTTTTTGCAAAACTTTCATTATTCAAACTGTCGTTAATTTTGCTTCTCCTTACTCTAGACATAGTGCTGCATCTGCCATCAGGTATAATATTCTTTACACAACTACTTCACTTCATTGCCATATTTATACCATTTGTCTCTTTCCAGACAACTACAGACCTACATCTCTTTTGCCAGATCTCGTCAAAAAAACTATTTTCAACGATTTTCTTGTACTTCAGCACAGCTTTATTTATAACTCTACTTGATAGTTGCCGGTTTAGAAGTTTATTGACTACTTCGTTTGGAATGAGCCCTTGAATATAATCTTTCCTTTGCTCTATCTTCTTCTCAACTGTACTACTGACTACTATATTTCTGAAAACTTCAATAGGAGTCCTCTTTCTATATACTCTGCCTATTTTGTTCTACATAATCGAGCATGCTATATCTTCAATTATGTCCCAACAAAAATCGTAACTACTACACTTAACCAAATGATTGGTCATCTCACTTTTAGCTGCTGGATATAAGTCAGGCCTACATTTCTTTAAACTGAAAACACTGGTAAATTCTCACTTATACACTTGATTCTAAATGCTATACTTCTACTTGCAATATAGGACTTGCACTTGTTTTCCATCACTTTTCTATTTTGGTACTATAATGCTTTCCAATCATGACTTGAGTCTTCATTACTTTCAAATGTATGTATAGCATATGAACTTCTTCACTCTGCACCAGTTTTAAGGCCAAGTAATGTTTTAGCTACTTTTCTTGTTGTTAACTCTAGTGGTTTGTTGTTTAAGCACACTGTGTATAACTTGTGGTGATTGTTTTCAACTAGTAATACCGAGACTTGATTTAACTGTGATCCTTCTTTTGCAAGCTGATCGGCCCTTTCATTCCATCTTATATTACTATGTGTTTTAACTTTCACTAGGTGAAGTGAAATATTTTTCAACTTACAATTTTCAGAATCTTGATTACCAAATCGACATTTGGCCTCTTGCTCTACAATCTTGTATCAGTTAACATTGCTGCATTAGACAAACTTGCTATCGCTACCGCACTATTGAGCTTAATTACCACTTCGCTATTACATTTAACCATTAAAAGTGATATCCAAACTGCTACTAACTCAGCTTTCGTTGACGATACCCATTTACTAACCTGAACCTTTCCTTCTAATATCATTTCTCTTTCACTACTATCCACCAATACCCAATCTGCTCCCATTCTACAACCTAAACTATCCTTCATTAAAGAACCATCTGTATAAAAAATATAATTACTACTCCCTTTGCTACAATTAATTTCTACTTGCTGTACTAACAAGGACTCCAATACAGCATAAAACCCTGCTCTACAACCAAACTTCTTTCATGCGAATATACAACTATAGTGTCGATTAGTGGTCTCTCACCAATTTTTTCTAAAACTATATTGCCCTCCAACTTGAACCCTTTGACTTCATTTATTACCACTGGTATTTTCTTATTTCTATTTACACCTGATTTTGGAATTGCCCCTAACACTTCTCTCTTACTAACCCTTTGTTGGTATATATCACCTTCAGATTCTTGGTCAAAACTATACTTATTACATTCTGATAAAATGTTTACCATTACTCATTGGTGTGTGTTTCCAGTGATTCACCAACAAATGAGTTTTCATCTTTTTTCTAACTCTACCCAACATTGACTTGTTATTTTCTTTATTTACTATCACCTATTCACAACGTCTCTTGTCATTTGAAACCTTTTCTGCTCTAATTTGCATATACATTGCATTTCTTGTTGGCAACTTGAATGCATCTACTACTTCTCTACTTGTCTTAATACTGATAATCTTCTTTTCAATAGCTCCAAACCATCTTGCTTTCTGTTCTTTAAGTAAATTTGCTCACAAGGCCTGAAATTTGTGCCAAGTTAACATCTCAGTACCAGCTTCGTTAATTAACTGATTGATATAGAACAAATTGAATATTCTTATAATACTATAGTGTTTGCTGAAAACTTTCTCTTCTAAAACTTCAGAGATCATAGGACCTGTTCCAAACACTTGTCACTTTTCTATATTTGCACTAACTGAGATTCCTACTTCACTTGCTCTTAATAGAACTAGGCTTGCTAAGTTATTTTTCCACACCCTTCTCAGCATCAAGTTTTGTAATATATGCC
>CAJVPY010004795.1:0-12189 GCA_910591965.1 Dentiscutata erythropus | reverse complement strand
ATCAGAACTAGGACTAGGATATCAAGTACTAAGACTATTTATCCATGGCTAAAACCCACCAGAGCCGTCAACATCCCCACACATGTGATTGACTTGGATTTTATATATCCTTTCCCAACCGCCAATCAGTATTCATATGTCCACCACATTACCTACAAACCTTTTATCTTCAACTCCCAAATTGGTATATACCAGGTAGGCGCTTATTGCTTCTAGTTTGGTATGCTTAACAGAGCGATTTCTTTCTTAATTCTTACTTAGCGTACTTTCTAGGAGTTCGTATCTCAAGCCATTCAGCTGCCTCTACCCGAATGGGTAAGTATCTCAAGCCTGCATGCTGTGCAACTAGCTGGATTTTCTGCAACTTTCGGGACCCAGGTCTTAACGTATCCAATTAGGTTTGTGCTAATGACTGTACTTCCCAATATGGTAATGAGGCTACCCAGGCATAATTCGCAAATGCTTCTAGTAGTCAGTATAGTTGGAGGGCATCATGAGGCTCAGAGGTAACAGATGCATCATCGTTTCTTTTTATGGTGATTCTCGACAATTAGTGTGATATAATTTTTATATAGTGAAAAATTAAAAAATTATATGTATTATATAATTGTTTATATTATATAGCACATAATAAATAATATTCTAAAAAATAAATCTATATTACTTGTTACCAAGTATTGTTTTGATTTACAAAAATATAATTTTTAATCAAATCTAAATATCAATTTTCTTTTTTTTTGTAGAACACAGCCTATATATATATAGTAAAAGTTGTTATACAATAAAATTTTTTTATTATATTTCAAACTTTTAAAACTTTTAACAATGCCTATTTTAAAGATATGGGGTGGAGTCAATAGAAAAGGGACAAATTGTTTTTAGTGAATTTTTTTTAATTTTTAAATTAAAATATCTCAACAACTAATTAATCAAATTTGCTCAAAATTTTTTTGTTTTAATTTTGAAATTATAAAGAATTAAAATAAAAAAACAATTATTAAATTTGATAAGATAATTGCTGAGATATTTAAGTTTAAAGTCAAGAAAACTTTTACTTAGAAAAAATTTGTCACTTTTCTATTGACTCCACCCCATATGGCAACTTAGTAAAGTAGTCTAAGGCATTACTCCACCAAGCAGCAGGTTTAAAGTTCAAATCTCATAGACAGTATTTTTGAAAATAGCTTGTATTATAGTAACCAGAGTACTGATTATTAAATTATAGAAATCTGTAGCTTGAATCATACTAGGATATATTTCTAAAAGATTTGCTAGTATTTATATTACTTGAAGAAACTTTAAAATTATAAAGGAATGCAAACCAGCTTAGGGTAATGCAAATACTTGATAAGTTCAAGATCATTATCTACTTGGGAAAACCTGAATTAGGAGTAGTAGCTAATCTTCAATGATACTACAGAATAGAAAACTATATTAAAAACCCAACTAGAGGCCCAAGAATCATGACCTTTATATAGTGTTTGAAATTGGGTTGTGAAGTCTGCAGACTGCGACAAAATTTTAAATTTCTACAACCAAAATCTGAAGTACACATGCAAATTTCACATATAAATTTGCAATTTTTATAATTACAAGTTTTTTTTTAAATTGGTTGTAGCTTGCTCTTATAAGTTCAGAGTCACACCAACCTGGTCACTGGAGTTGCACCAAAAAAAAAAACATATGCTCTAGAAGTGTGTATCAAGAGGAAAGTATCATGTAGCACTTAAAGCCTAGACAAACCAACTCTTCTGAGCTAACTGAATTGGTAGTAAAGACATTTTCAGAGCCAAAATCATATGTTAGAAAGGAAATTAGTATTGGGTTAGTTGTGAACCCATTAAAGACAGAGATATATAGAGGTATATTCAAGTACTAACTTAGGTTTAAAAGTATAATATCTCTAATATCTGATCTGAAAATATATAAACTATAAAAAGGTTGGAGTAGATATATGCCTATCTAGATAAGACCAAAAATATAATCAAGGAATTAGTGGCAAGTTTGAATATAAAGATACTAGGGTAATAAAATTACTAGCAAGTGGAATTGGCCAGAGAGTTTAAATAAGTAATCCTAGTTTGGGTTGCAAAGATAGGCATCTAGTGTATACAATGCCAAAAGTATAATAGCTAGTTGTACTCTCACTATGAACACAACTTGTAATAAGGTCTATATAACTATCAATAGTTAAAATGCTAATAAACTCTAAACTCCAGATACTTAGCTAAAAAAAAAAAAAAAAAAAGACTGTTTTCTAGTAATTAGGCTACACCAATTTAATTTTCAAATATTCTATAGAATAAGTGAGCAATATAAAAATAAAACTTCACTAATAATTAGTAATCATTAATAGATATTTAGTGAAGTTGCAGAGTTTTCAGAGTTTGCCTACTTATTTTATAAAGCATTCTAATTTTCTGTTTAATATAATATAAAAGTAGCTTATAATGGTAGAAGAAAAATATTAAAAAAACACAAATATAAAAAATACAGTAATTTTATTGGCTGTAAAAAATGTAAAAATGCAATAAGTTAATACTATAATTTGATTGGCTAATATTATATGTTTTTTTTATACAAAATTTTAAAAAATAAAAGTAAGAGGATTATGTTAAACAGAGAATCAAATTGGTCTAACCTTAGTACTAAAAACTTTTTTAAACTTTAACTAAATACTAATATAAAAATTTTATGTTAAAAATTTTATATTCAAAACTTAGAAAAATCTAAAAAATATATATAGTATATACAAAATCATATTTATAATAAATAAATTTTAATTATATTAGAGCAGTGCTAAGAGGTTAGGGTCTCATAGCCTAGTGGTCTAGACACCTAACCCTCCACAGACAAGGTCAATAATTTGATTATAGCTAGTAGTAATTAATTTAATTAATTATCTCTGTAACCTTTAGAAGCTTTCAAATACGAAACCTTGTAGTGGTAAGACTATGTGATGTATATATTTGGCTAATAAAAAATTCTTGAAAGAAGCCCCAAGCTATGGAGAAGACTGGGCACTGTATGTGACATGAGTTATGAAAGGTAATACTGCAAAAGGCTGTGTGTATGAATCCATGATTAGCAAGGTAGCACTAACAACCCTAAAGTGGTATTGGGATCTTGATTGGAAAGATGACTAAATGCAGTATATTCAGAAGTAGTGAGAGAAGCAGTGAACATAGTAAGAGGCTGTGATAAAAGAATAGCTTTACTAAATATAGAACACTTCTGGCATGAGGAAACAAGAAAAACTAATCCCAAAAAGTATAGAAGCAGGCGATCTGGTGGTATAAAAATAAAGACAGGCTAGAGAGTAATAGTCATACAACCTATATAGGAGTCTATAACAAAATACAGCAGAGATGTGGGTCCTAGGTTACTGAATTGTAACAGTAATTAAATAAGATACTTAACTCCCATTTTAAGGATCCAAACTCCTGTATCACCATATTAATAGAGAGTACTATAGAAGGATCAGTAGCCTAATTTGGTAGTGTATGACGTTAATGCTTAAAGATCATGAAATAATATTCTAGTTGCGGCAGCAGGTCCTGTATCTGGCTTGAGATATGAACTAGACCCTTAGAATAACATCCCAAGGACACCAAATTGGAAGTATCAAGAGTGCCTATTCAAGAGACACCAATTTGGAAGTAGTACAAGAAGCAAATTAGAAATAATATAATAAGTAATAAGAGGTAGAAGTTAGCTGGTAGACGTTGTACAGTAGTATATAAGTGGGATATATATGATAAAATAGGTTTGAAAACCATCCAGTGAGTTTAAAAACTGGCCTGTTACAAAATAATTGATAAGGAGATAAAATCTCATATAGCAGATCACATATAGATAAGCCTTATCTGTAATAAATTAGATAGTTGTAAATATATATATGTATATTTGTAACCACAATACCTTAGAGTACTAATAAACAGTAAAGGCAAGACTGCCAAATTATAAAAAAAATTAGAGCAGTGCTATAAATTAGCTAATTTTATTCAGGCTTTCTTTTAGTCAGGTTTTTATATATAATTTTAACTTCCTAGAAAATCAGCTGATTTCTGGTGCTCTCTAGAGTCGTAATAACTTACCTAACAATGTAACTTACATTGTAAGTTATCTATGTAAGTTACAAAATATATCATAGTAAAGCAGGCCGGATTTGTATTAATGCCGACCAGAATAAATTTAGCCAGCATTAAGGTTATTAAAGAATGAAATTTTTATTATTATTATATATATACATAACTTACCTCACATGGTAACTTACATAACTTAAAATGTAACTTACATTTTAAAAATAACTTACAGTAAGTTATACAACCCTAGCGCTCCCTTATATAATCCGGATAACGCCTGTAGATCTCCCATAAAACAATCAATAAATCTCTCACCTAACATAACCTAACATAACCCTAACCCTAACATACGATAATGGGATAAAATCACGAGGGGATTTTTTGTGGAAGAGCTACCAACTATTAATCCGGATGATTATATCACGTGCAAAGAAAATTTTTGGGGTGAGCGTGGGTGTACAGAATTATTCAATTATACGATGGATACGAAGTAATTTTATACGTAATAATTAAAGATTTTTTCCTATACTGTATATAATTTGCCCTGTACCTTTCGGACATTTTCGAAGCTCGTAATTTGGGAATACCCACTCAACAACAAATAACATTCATTTACATCAATAATGCATTTTTTTGCTTGATGGATACCAATAAGGAGATAAGTCATTCCTCTCATTAAACATGTGACTATAAGTTGACAACTAATTGATTAACCAATTTAGATCACTAGTCCTAACCTCTAACCCTAAACTCTAGTCTCAAACCAACCCTGACCCTAAATTTAACTTGTCCGACTTGAGGATATCAGATTCGTCAACAATTTATCAGTCGGATGGTTTTTAATCAAACATTTCTAACTTTAATGGAAAAAAAAAATTGGCAATTTTCTATTGTATAAAAATATTCCTTTTATATATTTCCAAAATAGAAACATAAGAAAATAAAATAGGATTTAAATATATGGATTTGGTGCCATCACTGTCATATATGTAATCAAGTAAATAAAAAAAACGAAGTTGTATAACTAGACACCAGTGTGTAATCTTTCCCTAGCACTCTAAAACAAATTTAAAATTATTTTACAAGAATAAAAAATTGCAACTGGACTTAGAAATAGATCTTGCAAAATCAAAACGCGGTTTTTCTTCGTTTTTCTCGCACTAGTCAGAAAATTAGGTCAAGTTCCCCATCGGAAGACTAAAAAGAAACAGATGAGGTATTATTGATAAAAATTTCATCCTGCTTCATCACATTGTCATTTACTCACCGAGTCATCCAGATGATCAGGACTAAATAGTATATTGGACATAATGATTTATGTGTTGACAAAATCGTTATATATATATATTTTTTTCAATATATAAAAATGCGATAAATAAAACTTACGCATCACCAAGCGTAGCCTGTAAAGATTTAACTCGTTCTTTCAATTCGTTCTTTTGCATTAGAAGTTGTTGGATATACTCCACAGCTAAAATCAAATTAATAAATAAAAAACAGAGATATATAAATCGAATATAGCGCATCTTCTAGTATTATGGTTTTAAATTATCAACCAAAAAAAAGTTTACATTTTTGTAAGATCAATGCCTCACTCCTATGGCATTGACTAAGAGTCGGCACAATTTCAACTAACTGATCGAAACCTAGACGTATGTTTTGTCTCCTTTTTTGTTCTGATGCAATGTGATTTGCCTTTTTCTCGGCTTCGGTTAAAAGTTCGTGATGCCCTTTCTTTCCTCTTCGGTTTGGTGCTGGTGTTGATGGAGGTTGACTATTATTCGATTCAGGCGTTAATAATATCTTCGGAGATCCAGGTGCTGAAGAAGTTGATGCACCATTTATTCCTGATGCTGAAGACAATGCCTGTGAGTGTGTTGTCGACGATGCTGAATTGCTGCCTTCTTCCTGCTTTGCTTCTAATGATATCGCAGTTGAGTCATTTTTGATTGATTTTCGTCGAGAAGGAGTTCGTTTTAAAGGCTGTTTGGAAATCGAACTTGACTGTGGTGAAGGAGAACGTTGTCTTCGATTTATGTTGATAGGCTCTGTTTTGATGTATAATGGGGATGATTGATTGCTGGTGACTGATTTGGATTTTCCAACACTATGCATTACCCCATTACTCAAAGTTTGTATCTGATGAGATAAAGGATATGAGGGTTGTACAAAGGTATTATGAACACGGAGAGCTTGTTGAAGATTCGGAGGCTGTGAGTAGCCGTTATTGGCTGGTATGGTGATAGGATCAGAGGCGACATGTTGATATATATACCCGGGATATCCAGTGCCTGATTCAAAATTTTGACCAAATCCTGGTGGAAACCCTCTAGACGTCGGTACAGATGATTGAGACCCCGCATCTTTGATTTCAATTATTTTTTTTAGAATATATTGATTACTTATGAACCCTCCAATACGTGATAAGTCACTACAAATAATGAAATAAGTTACCTGAGAACGGAACTGGAGCTGGCGTGAGGTCCATCATATTGCTCGGAGGCTCTTCGGTTGCAAGCGTGTTAAAGAAATCAGCAAGAAGTTTCTGATCGATTTTAGAAGTGGCATGTAATGAGTATATTATGTATATGATTACACAAAGTTCAAAAAGTCTGACAGCTTTAGACAAGACTGGATCAGTAAGTAATTTTCGTAATTTTTGTCACAATGACGCAATTCTTTATAAACTCGACTGGGGAGTACATACGTTTTCTTGTTCGTTAAGAAGACCATCGTGTTGCATTTGTTCAGCTGAGTATCTGAGTACACTCTCAGAGTTCGTTTGGAAGGACATTGCTCATAGACAATGAGTAAGAAAAATTAATAGCTGTAAACTATCTTGGCAATAAGACTAAAAGCGGAGAAACAAATTCGTGACGGTTTAAATTTTAACTTATATACGACAGGTATCAATATTTAATAATCTTCGTTGGTTGTCATATGAGTTAACCTTTCTCATTTAAATTATCACAGTGATAGCCAAGGGTTTGCCCCAAAATTTTGATTCAAATACCGATAATTAAGAAGCTGGCCAATTTGTTCCGGGAACAGTACCGTTATCTAAATATATCTGTCATCGATCTGATTTAGGGTTGGGAACACAAAAAATTTTGGGGCATGCTTAAGAGGGCTCGAGGCATGCCTCTTTTATTGTGCTCTCTATATAATCACTAAGTTAGTTATGTTACTTTCACGCGACGATCAACAGAAAACTAGCCAATAATTAATTGTAATTTGGCGTAACGTGATACCATCACGAAGATTCAAACAAAGCATTTTTTATAATAAAAAAAATTTTATCGGCGATATTTTTAAATACCGTAAACTGCTGCTGCAGTAGGGTTAGTATTAGGGTTAGCGTTTTATTAGTTGCAAATAGTGTTACAAATCGAAAATCGCAACTAATCGAAAAATTTTTGGCAAACTATCGAATAAAAATCGAATAATCGAAAAAGTTGACAACTAATCGATTGCAAAATTTTTGGCAATTTGTATCACTAGTTGCAGATATATATTGTCACTTGGTGAACAATATCAGAACATAGTCCAAATTATTTTTATAAATAACATTATAAATGACAAAATAAATGACAAAGGTTTATTATTATCTGACATGATATAGTATAGAGCAGTGTTGTCAATTGGACAGTTTTGGACAAGTTTTTATATGTCCAAAACCCTGTCCAAAACTATTAAAACTGTTAAAAACTGTCCAATTGACAACACTGGTATAGAGTATAAAATTTCTTTTAAAAAACATATCAAACCAATTTAATATAATTTTTTAATACTAATCTTACAATATAAGGAAGATGGGGGTATTGTGGTCAAGTAAGAATATCTCATGATCTAGTGATCAGAATTAAATGATTTTTGCGCCATTTGATTCATCTCAAAGAGATAAATCAAATGATTTAATTCTGATCACTAAATCACAAGATATTTTTATTTGACCACAATACCTCTCCTGTTTACAATAAATACTCTATCTCTTTTATATACTAGAACAGAGATTAAATTAAGGATATCTACCCCATGTTTTTTTTTTTGGTGTTAAGGTGACCTCTACCAGGTTGGTGAAAAGTAACTGAACAGTGACCTTACTTAGTTATCATTTTAACAAATCATTGCAATTAATTAATATTAATAAAAATTGTAGTAATTTTTAATTTATTGCAATGTTAAAATAATAATCACAGTTAACTCTTCCTGATGATTATTTGGACCAAAATTCTCACTAAAGAAAAACAGAACTTTTGTTAGAGAGGTGTAGCCTAACATAGTGGTTTGCCTAGAGGTTCATAGTTTTTTTTTTCAGAACTCCTTTATAAGTTATGCATTTAATATGCAAGTCAAAAGCATTAGTATACAAGATAACTGACAAGAGATGTATGCTTTTGGATACAAAATTTTGGTAAAAAGACAACAGTTTTCTCCATGAAGTTATTTAGAGAAAGAACTCAGTAAAAACAACAAGACTTTGCTTTTCTTCAAGCTATATTCTTTTACTTGGCCAAGTGGTCTTTCTTTTACTCTTAGTTTATTTCCTAAATTCAGACAGATTAGCAAAATGCAACTATGTGTTTGTTTATAGACAAATATATTACTACTTTATAGAATTTAGTCTGGGAACTCTAATTACAGCAGCAAATAGCTTGAGACACAGGTTCTCAAATAGCAATAGCATCTGGCTCGAGATACTAATTAGAATGAGCAATGAAGCTATTTGGAGTTGTTAGAAAAATCAAAAAGTAAATTTAATATTAAGGCAAAGCTTTACAGTAAAGATACAGTCAAACTCCCCTAAATACACCCTTCCTAAATGCAGCACCCCTCTAAATGCATGATATAAGCTCGGGCCCATGGCAGGACTTATAGATAAATATATGTTTTTTATTCTGTAAGTGCATGCTAATTGTCTGGCCCACTTATAAAAACTCTCTTTATAAGTGTATTCACATAATTATAAGCCAATCAAATCTGTTATTTCTAGGCTACTAAAGCCATATTTATCACATGATAATAGCATATTGTGATTTTAATAGTGTTCTCTAATTGCAATCCTCTATAAATACACACTCTAGAGCTGGTTCCAACAATGTGCATTTAGAGAGGTCTGACTATATATAAATGTTGTATTTGTTATATAAATTTATTGGTTTGACACAAGTTATAATAGTGTCTTTAAAGTTTTAGATTTCTTTTATATTTTTTCTTTTTTTTTTTTTTCTGTTTTTTCTTTTTTTTTTGGTTATTTTCATAAATCTTTGTTAAAAAATTTATCTTTTTGTCTCATACTCTTTGAAAAAAAGGAAGAATTAGAAGGGAAAAAAGAGATTCTGATACGGTAAGCAACAGCCTGTCAATGATTAAGAGGGCAACTTTATTATTGCTATATTTAAAGCAAGTTTTGAATTCTAAAAGAGACTAACAGTTGTTATAGCAGGTTGCATTGAGCTTTGGCTTGTGAGTTTCTATTAGAATAAAACAACATGCTATTTAGATATATAATACAATTATATAGACTTCTTTTAGTAATTTATAAAATAAATGAAAGCAAGATCACTTAAAAAAAAAAAAGATAATCATTGTAATCAAAAAAAGGTTATTGTTTAGTTACTTTTTACCAATTTGATATAGCCTAAAAACTTTTTACTAGAAGTAGTTTCAGTTATACTGTAGTAAGAGTATATTAAGCTATACATGTTTAATTTAAATAGTTTACCCAAAAGTTTTATACTATTTGTTGTATCTGAATCTCAACTGTGAAGTATCTATTTAAACCCTTTAACTATAACCTAATTTCTAACCAAAGAGCAATCTCTAATCAAAATATAACTTATCTATTTACATATAGAATTTTGCAATATCTATAAATTTCACACTTATCTTAGAATTTACTAACCTAAGCTAGTATATTTATAAAGTAAATTTAACAGAATAATCTATATCTCACATATAAATTTATCTGCATATTTGGTAACTTTTTTTTAACTAACTAGTATTTGTTATACTGCTATCACCAAGTTTGTATTTCAAACTACTGTATCTTTTAGAATGCTGCTATAATCTAATTTATATCTCAAGCTATAACTTTTTTAATTAGTTATTTATTATTTATTTCTTGCTCTTGTAAAGTTCACAACAATCTCAATACTCATATTTGAATTGTCCTTTTACTCAGATTTTTTATTAGTTTCTCTTTTATTTTTAGCTAACAACCCTGAAGAGTTGATCTGTTTAGGCTTTAGATGTTTCATAGTTTTTCTCCTTTTGGTATATATTTTCAGAGCATATATATTTTTTTCTTTAGTATGTTTAAATCTGGCAGTTTAGCTAATATATTCTTCTACTTAAAGAACTTGTTATTCAGTTCTCTAATTTCAGTTTTTAGTTTGAATTTAGCCTTCTTGTAATACTGCCAAAGATTCTAACTCAGAATTTTCTAAACAGGTTTTCAGTTATTCTAGTTTTTTGAATTTATTTATAAACCAAAGCCAAAATTACAAGTTTCTAAATTCAACTAATTATTACAAACCTATTTTTTAAAATCATTATTTATAGAATTTGAATTTTAAACTTGCTGCTTGAAGAGGGTAACAACTAAACTACTAAATTAAATCACTACATCTCTATTTAATACTCATATTTTATAAATTAGTTATATTAATCTGCATAATTTAAATAATAATTGTATATATAGACTAATATAAACAAGAAATTAAATAATACAAACTAATTATAAAAAAATATACACTCTTTTTGAGGATTACTTTTTCAAAAATCTAAAACTCCTATTAGAAAAATATAAGTATTTATAGAAGTTAAAAACAGCTAGAAAACAAGTTTATAAGCTAGCAGTTGTTATTTAAAGATAGTTCTCATACTACTTGCTAACTTCTTCAGAGTTTATTATTTATTATGAGAAATAACACTTATTGTTTAGAAATAGTTCTTATATACTATTTGCCAACAAGCCTAGAGTTTATCATTTACCAAAAAAGAGAATATTTGTATCTTCTTGCTTTTAAATATAAGGATATTATAGATTACTGTTGCATTTAATAAAGAAAACACACACTCTTTTATTAAACAAGACAACTCTTTTCTCTACACTTCTGCTACTCTTTTAAAATTCTTATAAAAGTTGGGTACCTCCCTAGTTAGGATGCAGGTACGGCAGATAGTGTAGAATCTTTGGGTGGACTACTTAAATAGGCACTCAAAAGGTGCACGTGTGGCTTGATGTACCATCGTTGTAATTACATATAAAACTTTGTCTATACTCTAATAAAAAGTTCCCCAGACCAAAGAGGTCACCTTAATACCAAAAAAAAAAAAAAAATTCTTATAAAAGTAAGCAAAACAGCTTACTCTTTCCAAAAGATTAACATTGTTTATATCTTTCAAATCTAAACAGTTCTGGCAGATTGTGATCACATGTTTAGTTTGTTTTGTTTATAGGCTATGCTGCTTTATGTAATATTAATTTTGGCAGTATATGACATTTTAGAGTCTGAATAACCTAGTTGAAAAATTAAATAATAAAGCAAAGCTTTATAGCAGAGATATATTTGTTATATAATTTTTTTAGCTTAGCATAAGTAATAACAGTACTATAGTCAGATCTAGAAGACAGAATTTTCTACTATTTTTTTTGTTTTTTTTTTTTATTTTCTTTTTTCTATTTATTTTTATATACAGTATGTTTTTTTTTTTTTTTTTTATTTGTTTTTTCTTTTATTTTTTTTATTTTTTTATTATATTTATTTATTTATTTTGTTTGTTTTTACTTTTTCTATTTTTTCTACTCTTTTGAAAAAAAAAAAATGGTAAAAAAAGACAATTATAACAAAGCTAGCAATAAGCTTTTAATAATTTTTAATAATTTTCAAAATTATATTAGATAGTTATCTAGCAAGTTAGATATTAGAGATGAGTAAATTATTGCTACAACAGATTATACTTGGGCACTATTATAAATAGCCAAGTAGAAGAGTAGAAGATATTTAATTATTGCAAGCTTTTTTTTTTTTTTTTTTTTTAATTCTTTGACAGTCTTGCTAGTGCTCAATTTATTTAAGACTATATTTAGGTGAGAGTT
>CAJVPY010004794.1:0-12191 GCA_910591965.1 Dentiscutata erythropus | reverse complement strand
TTGGACAAATTGGACATTGTCCAAATGTCCAAATGTCCAAATTGTCCAAATGTCCAATATTATGATGTGTCATCTCTAGTTACCTGGATAACTGATTGGTTAATAGATTAATATTTAGGATCCAATTAACTTATCTGGATAACTAAAATATATGAGTGATGCCAAGGGAAAACAGAGATTCAATCATATAAAACATATATAGCTGAAGTCTCATTTTCTTTTGGCACATTCATATGATATCTATATCAGATATATTAATCATACAACAAGGATAATTTTCAAATAGGAAAAATGCAACTAGTTGCAATTACTTAATATGCTAAACAAATGTGAAGATTTCTTGCTTCACCAATAATTATTCCACCAATAGCCTGTTTGGCTAACTTCATATATTAGAGTTTTGTTTGGTGTGATGTCGACTAAATGAGCTGTCAGTGAAATAATAGTTAGTGAAATAAGAGGAACTGCTAATTATAGTATGATTGATATTCTTCTTATAAAACCTGAGCAAATACCCTGAATTAGATTCGACTGTATAAAAAATTAAATGTATAATCATATGCAAATGCAATAAGTAGGCAAAATACTTTTGTAGATATTTTTATAATTTAATAAAAATCCAGGTGATAACAAATTATGTGATTGCGTGTTTTTTTATAGAGGTTATATCCAGATATAACCATTATCCTCCTACTTTGATAGAGTATAAAATTGGTTATTAGATTTATTAAAGGTTTTAACCTTTCAGATAATTACTAAATAGTAAATATTAGAACCACCTAAAATCTTCTAACCATTTGACTGTTAACTGTTTAATTCAGTCGGCACTAATATAATTTTGACTAACATATTTTGGCCAGAAACTATGGAAAAATTTTTATACAGTTCAACATAGGGATGCTAAACCAGTTCAATTTTATTATATAAACTAAACCAGTTCTGGTAATTATATATTTTTGATTTATAATTGATTTTAAACAGTTTAGCATCTCAATTTAAATGATTTTAGTCCTAAAGCTTATAGTTACTTACATGTTATAGAGTTATAATATATTTACTTGTGTGTTAGATAGTTACCTATTAGGTATAGTTACTTATAAACTCAGATAAATACCAATAATGATAAGTAAGAGATAGTCAAATGCTATAGATGAAATTTATATATATATAGCCAATTTTAATTGGTTAATTTTTACTGCGCCTAAAAATTAAAATAACCCAAGAACCAAAATTGCAAGTTTGTATAGCCTTAGTTTAAAGTTTTAATTTTTAATCTCAAGTATGTTGAAGTTAATTTTTCTTTAAAGTTAAACAATTCTTTACTATATTCTTTAAGTTAAATAATTGATATACTTTATATAATAATATATAGTTGATACTGTCTAATTGCATAAAAAATTTTGATTTTTAATTATTAACACAAAAATGATTCTTATGACTTAAATGTATATAAAGAGTGTTAGTAGAAACCAGACAAATTGTTTTCAAGTAAATTTTTTTAGACTTAAATTAAAATATTTTAACAAATATTAAACCAAACTTGATAAAAATTTTTTTATTTTAATGCTATTTAGTTATATAATTAAAATAAAAAAAATTTATTAAGTTTGGTTTAATAGTTGTTGAGATATTTTTAATTTAAAGTTTTAAAAAAACTTAATAAAAACAATTTGCCTGATTTCTATTGACACCCCCCATATATTGTCTATATGTATAAAAAAGTCTCTACGAGATAGTATGCAATTAGACAGTACCAACTGTAATTAGCTAATATAATTCTTTTAAAAGTTTTACTAAATAAAGTTTTTTTTTAGCTTTAAATAAACATCAGGAAATTTTGAATATAGATAAATAGCAATTACTATCAAATATTTGATAACTATCGATAATTCTTATTGATAATTACCAGTATAGATGATTATTAACGATAATTACTATTATCAATTTAAATTATTAATTGTATAGTCAACTCTTATTGATTGTTTTTGATAAATTTTCTATTGATAGTAATCAATTAGGTATCATTTTAAATCGATTAGATAATACCTAATTGATTACTATCAATAGAAAAATTTATTAAAAACAATTTTAAAGTTGGCTATCGAAATCTAATAGTTATTAATTTAAATCGATTACCTAATCGATTACTATCAATAAAAGATTTATTAAGAACAATCGATAAGAGTTGACTATTGAAATTTAACAATTAATGATTTAAACTGATAATGGCAATTATCATTAATAATCACCCATACTGGTAACTATTGATAAAAATTATTGATAGTTATCAAATATTTGATAGTAATCACTACTTATCTATATTCAAAATTTCCTGATGAAGTTGTAAAGAGATTTCTTGATTCTAATAGTGGTTAAATTATTAAAATTGGCTTGGTAAATTTCAAAATACTTGAAATTAAAGAAAACATAAAATTTTTTTTTTAATAATGTTTTTTTATATCTTTATTTAGCATTTATATAGGCAATTGTAACAAGAATCCAATTTGTATATAATAAATTATATTCAAGAATAGAGCTTAAACTAGTTTTTATTTAAATTCTATGTACAGTGGAATTCAAATAAAAAAAAAAAAAATCCATCAAATTTGGTTTGGTGGTTAAGATGCCTTCAATCAAATTTAAGGAAAATTTTTCAAAATATTAGCTCGGCAAAATTTTCTTGACTTTGATCGAAGATATCTCGACGCCTATACAATCAAATTCGATGAAATTTTTTTATTTGAATTCTACAGTTCCAGAGAATTCATATAGAAAAATTTCATCGAATTTGGTTGTGTGGGGTGGGTGCCGAGTTACTTTCAATCGTGGGTGTGGATCCTAAATTAACCAATCAGATTTAATATACACTAATATAATATACTGTATATATACAATATATATGTAGTATATAACTCTAGAGTGTCATTTTTATAGCAAAGACCCTACAGTATTTATATTATTATTTAACTTACATACAGTACATGTAAGTTACATGCTTATAACTTGCATTAAAAAATTACAAATTGCTGTAAATTTACAACCCTATTCGTACGTTGCGATTATACTGTCGATATCCATGATCCGTATTCATACCAGATAAAGTCAAGCTTTACTATGAGATGTGACGTGATTTGAATGCCAATATTCTTTTGATTCATCTCATCGAGACGAATCGTATAAAAGTCATTCAATTTGGATCAATGAATCATGAGTTATAATAGGTTTTCTACTTCGCATAGTGCCTACACTTATGATTAATGAACCAGCCCAATTACAAAATTAGAGACTGAAGCTGGACCAGATAAATATATCCCTACTTTTTAATATGCAAAAAGGGCACCATATAGCTAGTGTTAAAAAATTTGGTTGGATTGAGTTGGATTGGGTTGAATCAATCTTCAACACACATCATTAGATTAGACATTTTAAACCCACTCCAGCTTGGGTTGGGTTGCACACCTGGGTAAGCTACCCCATTCAATGTTGACCGATGGCCTTAAATAACTTATCTTATGACCTATCATAGGTCATTTGGTTATAAAATGTTGATATGACTTTATGACCTACTGTATATTATATATGACCAATATGACTTATGACCAGAATGTTATCGTGACTTCCAAATTCATACTTATCTCCAATAACAACACGATCTACGCAAGAGAAAGTGGATTCACGTGATCTACTTGCAAAAGTTACACGATTTGATTTTTGAATTTTTGAACTAATTCTGTAAAATATAAATACTTAAATTTCACTAAACAATAATTGTTCGTTAGCTTTTCACAGATAAAATAAAGCATGAATTTTACTAAACACAATCAAGCTGTTTTAGATTTAGATTCACCCGACTCAGCTGTTCGTGTAAAAGCTTTACGCTTTATAAAAAATAATATCATCGGAAATAAAACGAAAAAAGATCTTTACATCGGACTTAACGTTATTCCAAAGTACGCCTTATTATCTACTAGAATTATTTTTGTGGAATATTTATAATACTTAACAATTTGTACCTGCGATGTCTTTTGTTATGCTCAGACTTGTCACTTTTTTCATAGAAAATGAAGGTGTTGACCCTGAGGTTCAAATCCAGGCAGCGATCGTCTTGGGCAGCTTTGCTTATGGTTCGGCTTGTTTTTTTTTATTAAATTCTTGAATGGATGTAAGAATGGTGAAAGAAATTAAAGGATCTTCTTTTATTTTATAAAAGGCGGGGAAGAGAATGTGACCGAGATAGTAAAACATGAGGCTGTCAAACCTTTATTAGAATGTATATCGTCAAAAAATGATCCCAGGTTGATCGAAGCTGCTGCTCGTGCTCTAAAAGCTATTTATAAATGCCCAACTGCAGATAAGAATGACATATTTCAAGTAAGACTTATTGATGGCTAATTTATTATTGATTCTTTACTATTAATATTTATATCTATATTATTAATTATTTTATAGGGCTATCATCTCCAAAACCTTATCACTCTTCTTGATCCTGATGCGCTTAATCCGAAGACGGATCGCGAAAAAATCGCGTCGGTACATACTGCTGAATTGGCTGCGACTATAATTGCACGTTGTTGTGATACCAACGAACAGCAGATCCAGATTGCACAAGCGGGTGCCTTTCCTAAATTGGTCAATTTGTTAACTTGCGGGTTTTCTAAAGCCCAGGAAGCTGCTTTGGATGCGCTTGCGTATCTGTGTCGAGAAAACTCTGATTTTGGCAAGGAAATCGTTAAGACAAAATGTATGCATGAATAAATTGATATATAATGCGTTGATTAAAAGTTATAACATGTTTTTTTTTTCTTTAATAGCTGAAACAAATGAGAGTCCGGTCAAAATCATGTTAAATTTAATCCGTGATAAATCACCGACAATGCGACTAATATCAGCTAAATGGTACACAATAATTTCAACGCTTTTATATCATTATATTATAAAGTTTTACATAATTTAAATCCAGCGATTATAATTTCATTTTGAAGCTTGACGCATTTGTGTCGTGCGAAAGCGATTGACGAATACTTAAATGACATTACGTTAGCCGTATTGCCAACGTTAGTTAAATTACTTGACGAGAAAGGTCCTGTCCGTGAAGAAGCTCCGCATGTTTTAGGTATTTCGTCTTTTAGATCTATATATGCAACATTTCATCTCTCATGATGTTCATTTTTCTATTGTTATTATTAGCATACTTGATTCGTGATAACGAAGAATTACAAAAGGCCGCTTGTGATTCAGAAGCCGTACCAAAATTAGCTGAATTTGTTACTCATATTAGTGATCAAAATAGTTCATATTATGATCCTCTAGGTGACGGTGATAAATTGAAGGAGGTATATATCGGTTTAAGTTAGGAAATTATTTTGTGTATTAAATTAATTTAAAATTAACATTAAAAATTAGAATGCCCTAATGGCTCTTGCAGCTATAAGTTCTTTAACTGATGAAGGTCGAAAGCTGGTAAGATATTGTTCGATACTGATTGTAATCAAAATTACCAAGTATCAACTTGATTATATTTTCTTTTATTATTATAAAGGTTGTTGATGCCAAAATAATCCCTCATATTGTTGCAGCAATGTCGCATCGTTCTTACGGAGTTCGTGCTGCTGCATGTCAATGTACCCGAAGTCTCTCAAGATCTGTTCATATATTACGTACCAACCTTGTAGATGCAGGAATCGCAACGCCTTTATTTAAAGTAAAGTTTATTACAATACTGCAATCAATAATGGGTATATTTTATAAAATTTGATAACTGAAAGTTACTTGTAAAATATAGTTATTATCTGACGAGTCAACAGACGTACAAACAATGGCGTGTGCTACACTTTGTAATATAGTACTAGAGTTTTCACCTATGAGAAAGGTATTTAACAAACGTGCTTTTATCGTTTTTGCTTGACTTATTATATCGTATAATATTGAATACAATTATTTCCAATATAATAGCAAATTATGGAACAGGGAGGAATAGAAAAGTTAGTTAAATTAGTACATTCTCCTGATAATACACTAAGGCTTAATGCTATATGGGCATTGAAGAATTTAGTTTATCATGCAGAGTCTGAAGTCAAATATAGAGTTATGGAAGTGTTGACATACTTAACTATGGAAAAGTATGTAGAATTATAGATAAATTATAATAAGAATTTAATTCAACTGATTCATATATGTTTCACAGATTGATTGAAGATCCTGAACTTGACGTGCAGGAAAAAGCGCTGAATTTATTGAGAAATCTAGCTTGTCCAAAACCAGAAGTATGAATTTCTTAAATTCTAAATATTGTTTAATTATAAATAATAATGTGTTGATGATATTTTTATTTAGGACATTGAAGAAGTATTTAAAGGATTAACCGAAAGTCGATTGATGAACATCATAGAAAGTAAACTTTGTTCTTGGAGTGATGAAATAATTAAACAGGTAATTTAATTATTCAAATTTGAAATAAAAAATTACATGGCGCATTAAAATATTTTCATTCTCTTTAAAAGATCCTATTTGTCATCAACAATATTGCAACTGGTAATGAACACCATAAAAAAACTATTATGTCAAGGACTAATATTTTGTCGCACATTAAGAACTATATGGGTCACCAAAATCCTGATATCCGTGTTGCTGCAGTGTGGTGTCTTATAAATTTGACATGGATGGAAGATAAACACAGTAGTAAGACATTCCTTTTTATTAAGTGATGCGATGTCATCTGTTTATTGATTTGATTATCTTCGGAATAGGTTCTCAATCGCGCGTTCGAGAGTTACGTCAGCTCGGTTTTGAAGATATAGTGAAAGATATGGCAAACGATGAAAATTTAGATGTTCGTGAAAAAGTGAAGATGGCTTTAGTACAATTTTCTCAAGTATGATTGACAAGAATTTTGTAAGCCACTTCATTTTACTTTTCATGTGTATTGTTCGAAACTTGCGGGCAAGACAACTAGTGACGTAATCATCTGTATAAGAAAAAAAGTTTTGTGCGATAAGATTGAGAGAATCATCCATCATCCGGTATTCATGTAATGTATATTTTATTATTTTAACGTTATATCAAGCATTATTTGCATTCTTGCTTATTTCGATAATACCTAAACACTGAGATTACTTGGATTTTGATCACTATTCTACAGTATATAGTAGCATCTGACGTATTTTTCTCGAGGCAAAATTTTAATAGATAATAAAAATAATGATTAACGTATTTATAATGTAGCGATAAATAAAGTCATGTGGATTTTTAATAACCAAATATAAAAAATGGCATAAAAAAAATTTTTGTTGTCTCGTGGCGGATTCGAACCGCCGACCGTCTGTGTGTTAGACAGACGTGATAACCAACTACACCAACGAGATTACTTTAAGTATTTCTCATTAATTTTTTAAATGATTAGATGATTAGTCATTGTGTAAATGTTAGTTAACAGATAGCCACTTTAATACTTTAATAATACTTTGATACGTACACACACAAAAGTTACTTTTTATATATAGTTATATTGTTCAATGTTATATAATTGTATTTACGTAATAAAATTTTTGAATCATTATTAATGATAAATTATTAATTTCCACTATTCATTAGAAATTCACATGCACATAATAATTAATTTTAAAGTAATATTGTAAGCCATATCAATCCATTACTTCAAACAACGCACTAACACTTTCACCATTGTGTGTTCTTCTAATAGCTTCAGCAAACAAAGGAGCGACATTGAACACACTCATTTTATAACACTGAGCCAAATGTTCATCTTGTGGTACACTGTCACCCACAAAAATTTGATCGATATTGCTTTCTTGAATTCGTTGAATGGCATCGCCGCTCATGATTGCATGTGTAATAATTGCATAAATTTTTTTAGCACCATTTTCATAAAGAATCTTGGCAGCCTTGGTAATTGTATAAGAAGTATCTGCAATGTCATCTACGAGAACACAGATTTTATTGTTAACATCACCAACAAGCATCATATCAGCCTTATGAGGTTTATTTTGAGATCGACGTTCTTTATGAATAAGAGCAAATTCCATTCGAAGTCTCTCTGCGATTGCTGTAGCTCTAAATAATATAACATAAATTATTTAGATGATAATTCATATAATATTCATAGTATAGAATGCTTTCAAAAAGTACCATAAAATTTTAAGAACTTTCATAACCCTATTTTTTTTTATCTTACCTTTTGGCACCACCAGCATCTGGAGAAACAATTACAGCCTCTTCCCAACTTGGAATATTTTCTTTTATACATTTGATCATTAAAGGCTGTCCGTAAAGATTATCTACGGGAATGTCAAAAAAACCTTGGAATTGAGGATCGTGAAGATCCATTGTCATTATATGGTCAGCACCTAGAAAAATTGTCATGTAATGGTTCAGCGTTAAGAAAAAATATATTGCTTGCGATAATTCACGGAAATGAGATATAATAACCTGCACACATTAGAAGATTGGCAATTAACGTCCCTGAACGAGCAATCCAATGTTTATAACCCCCAACGCTACGAAATGTGGCGTAATTTGTAACTGAATTTGTAACTGAATTTATACTGCAATTTGCAACAGAATTTTGTTCTTCGGGCTTATCTAACGGATCTATTATTTCTGAACTAGGAGTTACTGTTGTAGAACTATAAGGTGTACCAAAGTTATAACCCCTAAAGGCATCCCTAGGAAGCCGTGATAAAGGTGTACCGTCTTTTTTAAAAGGTGCGTCAGGTTGTCTTGCATATGGAAAACAAGGTATTACAGCAGTAACTTTTGCGGCTGATGCAATTTTGCACGCTGAAATCATGATTAGAAGCTCCATGAAATTATCATTGACGTGACCACAACCCGATTGGACAATGTAAACATCTTGTTCTCTAACACTTTCACGGATTTCTACGTTGGTCTCTTTATTAGAAAATTTTGTAAGAATTACGTTCCCAAGTGGTAACCCCAAGCGTGAAGCAATTTGGCCCGCTAAGTCTGGGTGTGAAGAACCTCCGAAAATAACAATGTTGTGCATCAAGACGTAAATGCAGAAATGTAAAAAGTTCAAAGATATGCTTCAATTGATTCGATGATCATTCCACCGTTGAAGATCGTTACACAGTTACGTAGAGTTTATTGTAGTTTATTGCCTGGAGCGTAGCGGAGGACTTAATGGTGAAGTCATTTCAAATTAGGTACTTTTTTGGGAACGTAACGTTTCACTATCAAAAAAAATCGCGTGAAAGCAAATTCTACAAACGTAGATATTCAATGTTAAAATTAATCCAAAATAATCCACCTCTTCAAGAACTTCACTTAGGGGCGAATATACTAGTTATATTAACTATATGCAAGTTTTACATGTACTTGGAGCTTTGAACGTACTGTTTAATATGATATATATTATAATAATAATAGGCTTGTACTAATGTTTACAGTATATTTTACGTTTATAGAGTTATACTACTAGAGTAATAAATGTAATAAGTGTTATAAAGTGTTATTGTTTTATGGGGTCTTTGACTTGAAAATCACGTTATGGGACATAGTAAATCATATGTTCCATAACGTTATTTTCAAGGCAAAAACCCCTTATTAATTATATGGGCTGAGGGTTATGTCGCGTTTTTAATAAAGGTCGTGATAACTAAAAATAGATAGAATTACTTTTCAAAATATATAGTAGAATAAAAAATAGCTTTGTTAATAATTTATTCACTTTTAATCGATTTGAGCTTGGGTTTATTAGTAATAAATATTAATTTACGCGTTATCTATTTTTAAAATGTAATAAATTCTTTTTTGCGTGCATTGAAGTTCTTTTCGTTTTCTAATAGTACTAATCTTTTTAAAATTATGCATTTTTGATTGCTAATTATTACGAGAATTCACGGGTAGATCTACAAAAATTAAAAATTAACCAATCTTATCGTTATTAAATTGATGTCATAGTATATCAACATTTTCTCATCGTTTTTTTTTCTCCGCCTGTTACCTTATTCATTGTACTGCCCACTTCCACATAGGTTTGGAAAAGTTAGGTTGTTTCGGTGATTTCGGTCTGACCGGGTGAATTACTGATCAGTCGTTCGCGCTTTTCAGCATCGTGTTTTCTCGCGTCTACGAAGTTGAAATTACAGCTATATAGCTGATAGGTACTTCTTTTTATTTCTGTTTTATATATTATGTTTAATATTGTATCTTGTTTTTATTTCATTTATTTATAGTGATACGATAATCCGGTTATCGTTAAAACAGGGCTTTTACTTGTTGGTTCTTAGAGCAAAGAACCAGCCTACTCCTGAAAAACCGATGTACTTAGATTACATAAAATTGCCATAGCGAGCAATATTAGCAGGTTTATAAGTTGATAGATTGTCTTGTTCCTGGGGGTAGAGACCGGACTCGAGTCAAGTCGTAGCTTAAAAAACATAGTCTTAACTCGAGTCAAGACTATGTTTTTTAAGCTACGACTTGACTCGAGTCTAGTCCAATGTTTAAATTTTGATTTTGTTTCAATGTGCGGAAAGCTTGATAATTTCTGTAAACATAATAAAAATTCAAAAAAAAGACGCGTGAACTTTATGACACAACAAAATCCGCAGATTCAAAGGAAAATTTACTTGAATCTGCGCACCGCAGATTCCGCATATAGATTTTAAACACTGGTCCAGTCTCTACCTGGGGGAACTAGTTCATAGACGGCCCTTTTTTGTTCATTGTTTTCAAAAAAGGGAAGTTACAGTATGAACTAATATAAACAACGTCGTGACAAAACGATCCATAAAAGTGTGAGCAAAATGGTCAAACTGTAACGGCTATCTGTTATTACCATTGATTCGCTATCAGGCACGAATCACTTTACCAATGACTTGGTACACCATCGGCATCGTATTTTATCATTTCGAGATCTTTTTAAAAGGTCGGAAAATCTTCAAATTAAACTAAAAATGTATATTTGGCACCTGAAGTTTTGGCGTGTAAACCATATACTCAAGCATCAGGTATTTACAGTCTTGACTAAGATTTTAACCAGACAAAATAAATGAATTGAAAAATATCGAATACACTCTTGTTTTATTATACACTTTCTTTGTAGATTTAGTTTCTTTTTAAATTCACTCTTTTGGGTCACATGATAAAACCTCATGATGTGGCCTGGACGTTGAACAATTTGGTTTAAGAATTGTATTAATGTATCAGTAATAATTAATAAAGATGAAAGTTATACTTTTATTTAGTTTGGCAAAAAAAATTATAGTTATAAAATTATCATTCAAATAAGTTTATAATTGTTTAAGGATTTTTTTGAATAAGTCGACATTATCACGTTATAGATAGATAATTGAACATGTGACTTTATTCGAGATGACACGAAGCAAACTGCTCTGATACTTCTACAGTATACTGTATTAGGCAACATCTAAATCCATATTTTCAATTTTCTTTTATAAAAGTCATCATTATGTTATATTGTTAAACTATAATTCATAACTAATTATCGATTACATTGATTGATACAATTTTATTTTTGATATAAATTAACTGGTTAGGTATAATTTGCTCTAGATTAGTATTAGATACCAAAATCATGGTTCCCAGTTTGGTTGGCGAGCCGAACCTTTACCAATTATATTCAATTTTATAGTATTATCTCTAGTAATAGACTAAACTTGTGCATGTTTCTTTGTCTAGAAATTTGCAAATTTTAGTATACTATAAAATCGAAATACAATATAGAGCAAAGTTATTATGAATTTCACGGTCATCATGATTCTATTGTTTTATTTACATAATTAGCTTCTTTTTTTTTGATAAATTATGTACGTATTACGTACAGTTATTACAACTATTTTTTACACTTGTAAAACTGTTTACATCGTTCCTGTAAGAATGCCAACATTCTGCTTTCTTTGACAAGTATACGACCGATTTTTATCATGACACATGAAAAAATTCTGTAATCATTCATCCATAATAATAATAAAATTTAAGCCAATCGAGTTTTTAAACTATAAAATTACTGTACCCTGGTAAATTCAATATTAAGTACATTTTCGAATTCTACGACCAGTAGAATTCGAAATCTTCTCTAACTATCAAAGTTGTGTCATACCTAAAATACAGTGCAACCCGAAAATGTGTACCAGGTTGCGCTCCGGATGATCATGTGATAGTCCGGAATGATAGTCCGGAATGAATGT
>CAJVPY010004793.1:0-12191 GCA_910591965.1 Dentiscutata erythropus | reverse complement strand
CCCCAACGGCACCCCGAAAAATTTTACGATAATTAAAGTCTTAAAAGCTTATTAATATTAGGTTTAATGTTTATATTAGTATTTATTATTACCAAGATATATAGTAAAATCACTCAAAGAAAACTTTTTATTAGAGCACTAAAGATGGTTTCATATGCAGATTTTTGAGTTATGGGCAATTTTTAGCAAAAAGAACGGTTGTTTTTAATTTTCCTGAACATGTTACGTTAGTGTTACGTTACACCTGATCTTCATCTGTGATTGCAGGATTGGCTTGTGGTCACGTTTCTCAAAATTTTTCGGGGTGCCATTGGGTAGTTAACACTGGTCAGGTGATCACGTGACAGGTTAAAATGACTCGGGTCAAAATAGAATTTCCCTTTAAAATATATCCAAATTCTCTATTTAATTTCATTACTTTCATTTCATTCGCGCCAATTTAATTAATTTATTCGTTTTAATTATTTAATGTGTGTATGAACATTGTTAAGCATTTGAATAAGCCATTGAAATTCACGCGTATTTACTATTTGATTTATTTTTATTCACGTCAGATTAGTTCGTGAGTATAAAGACATCTCAGTATTTAGGGTGCGCTATTCAAGTTTATGAATACTGTATTTACAATTTTATTTTATTTACATTAATAATCCGGTAAGCCTAAAAATTAAATTTAGGAGTCGTATAAATGAGTATGAAAATATAATTGATGAATATTTATGGATGTACACTTTGTAACGAATACAACGCAAATGTAGATAGTACCAGACATGCATTCTTAACAACTCAAGGATGGACAAGCAAAAAAATAAAGAGATTGACGACTGCATAAAAAGCTTCAACTAAGAACTAACACATATTAGGTAGATTCCGTTTGATAGATTGGATAATAATAAAAAAATTATTGGTTATCTAACACCATTACACAATTTACTAAGTGTATATAAATTTATAAATATGAAAAGTAGATTTGTTGATAAGTTTAAAAATATATGAACTACTCAAACGCAGAAAAACGAATGAAATTCTTTATAAGGTTTTGAAATTAATTTTCAAGATTCTACATAACTGAAAAACCAATTGGAATATTTTAGGTGGTTTATGTAAATTCATTTTGCAAGGTATATTAATGTAGACTTTCATTTTGATAATATTTTGCATGAATATTAGTTTTATATTTTGGATTTAGGATTAAAGAATATTAAAAAGCCAAAGATTATATCACTCTACATTTGCAATTTTAGCCAACTATTTATAGTATATTAACAATTGATGTGATGTAACGAAGAGAAATACGCTACCCTACCGGGTAGTAATAATAGTTATAATCTGTCGACAGGGGATTTTTCTACGGGTACATTATTTAAGAATTCCTGCATTTTAAATTGTTTATTAAAAATTTAATACATAAAATTTGGTCTGCTAAACAACGAAATTGGAGCAACGCGACGGGTTACATACTCGTTAATGCTCTTAAGCGATTTTCGATTTGGTCCATTCTAGTCATTAATTGATCAGTCTTTTTGAGAATCAAATCTTGATTCTCCAAAATCTTGGTATCTTGGTTTTTATAAAAGTATTTAAAAAAGATATAAATTTTTTTTAAAAGATAAAATTAAAAATTTTGAATACCTTCAGAACGAGTCAGTTTTTCTTTAGTTTTTTTGATAGGCATAGGCAGAGGTTTTACTTTAGGTTTTTTGTTAGATCTTTTTTTTTTGCTGTTTTTTGTTTTCTTTTTGGCATTTGAACTTGCTAAAAGACCTGCAAAAAATTTTTGAACTTGATTTTTTTTTGATTGTTTTCCCATTTTGATTATTTTAGTGTAAGTTTATTATTTTTTAATCTATTTATAATTATTTTATATTTTGTAGTATGCTAAAATGTCATTAGATAATTTATGCAATAATATGAAAAAGCAATTACCTATGTTATAAATGAAAAAGCATAATTTCAATATATTTAGCTGAGAACAAAATTTAAATAAAAAAATTACTTGGGGTCTTTGCCTTGAAAATGACCTTACGGTATCATGTACCGTAAGGTCATTTTCAAGGCAAAGACCCCACTTGTCTGGTTATCAAATTTTACAAAAGTTTTCAAAGCAATTTACTAATGTTAAATTATGCATGATGTACTGCACATACAGTGTTAGATTATTCTCGAGTGCAAATTTGACGATGATAGAAGTTGGATCATAATGAATTTTCATCGATGATTACATATAAATGAAGCCGAGCGAAAATGAAACCGTGATCAGAGGCAAAGAAATATGTCACCGGTCAGGGCTAAGTAAATAATCTTGAAACTCAAAGTCTAATTTTCCCTGAGTCGCTCGAATAGTATATACTGGTTTAAAAATTAAGAGACTTCAGATTGTCATATGTAATAGTTATTTCCTGGGCAGTTGGGTATAAGCGGGGCTGAAAGTCCCGCTTATCACATAGTGCCCAGGACATAACTGATTTATGCCCTGCGATCTTGATATAGTGACCAGGGTATAATAGTTAATTATTGTTTCCAACTAGGTTATTGCTTCACTTGCGTGTTTTGGGTACATTTGTATTATTTATTTCTTGTCCAAAAAAATTTTTTTTTACAATAGCGTTAGACATAGTTCTGAATCGATTTAATATAATTTTTAATCGGCAAATAAAACATATTTACATTTAACAGTTAATACTAGAATTTTTTAATTGGCAAATAAAGCTACATTTACATTTAATCATTTCTAAAGAAATTTGACAATAATAACATTTAAACCCGAAATTGCACTATCTTCAATCAAAAGAGACCACAGAACGAATACTATAGAACGAATTAAAAAAAAAAATTAAACAAAAAGCTCATAATAAGCAATAAAAATATTATAATGAAAGAAACATTTACCAATCTCCCTCATGCATTGCTTCAAAGGCCTTATTGATTTCTTCAATTTTAAATTCATGAGTAACATACATATCAACCTCTAATTTTTTATTCAAATAATTTTCGACAATTCCAGGTAATTCGCTCCTTCCTTTAACACCGCCGAAAGCTGATCCTTTCCAAACACGGCCAGTTACAAGTTGAAATGGTCGTGTAGATATTTCTTCACCTGCACCAGCTACACCGATAATAATAGATTGGCCCCATCCTTTATGGCATGCCTAAAATGAAAAACCGATTGTTATACTTGTTATCTCAAAGTTATCAAATTTTCAGTTGTACGGATTTACTCACCTCAAGCGCAGCACGCATAACACCTGTATTACCAGTACAATCAAAGGTGTAATCAAGGCCTCCATCAGTCATTTCGACCAATACCTTATTAATTGTAAAGGGATAATTAAATATAAGCAAGTCTTAACGAATATGCAACTACCTTAACAAATGTGCAAATAAAATGAAACCCTATTATTTAACTTGTTGAATAGGTTTTTCATAGTCTGTAGGATTAATAAAATCAGTGGCTCCCAATTTTTTGGCTAAGCCAGAATAAACAAATATTGTATAATAAAAATTTTTTTTAAAATAATTAGTATAGTTCAAACTTATTTCATGAAATAAAAACCTACCAAATTCGAATTTCTTTGGATTAGTATCAACGGCAAAAATTTGACTACAGATTTAAAAACAATATTGAATCTTTTTTTCAAATTTTAAAAAAATTAATATGATCAATTTTAGTCAGTACCGTGCATTACGTGCAACAGCACCTTGAATAACAGATAATCCAACACCACCACAACCAAATACTGCGACTGTAGAGTTGGGTTGAACATCTGCGGTATTTACGGCAGCACCATATCCTATATATTCAATGAAATATCATTAAATACACTATGCAATTATTAATCAATTGATTATAGAGCAGGGTCACCCATACTAAAAGAAATTCAAACAATCATAATAATAATAATTAATACCAGTGGTGATTCCACAACCAAGTAAACAGACTTTATCCAATGGCGCATTGGAATTGATCTTGGAAATGGATATTTCCGGCAATACTAATAGATGAATTGAATAAGAATTAATAAGCAAACTTTTATTTCTCATATTACGCAAATAGATGAATTATTAAATTGTACATCTTCTACCTGTATATTGACAAAAGGTAGAACAGCCCATATAATGATAAACCTTTTGACCTTTGCATGTGAATCGAGTCGTTTGATCCGGCATCAATCCACGTCCCTTAAGCATTCGTGATATAATTTATTGATTATTAAGTTTAATCAGTATATTCATCATAATTATTAGAGGAACATAAGTACCTGAGTAGCCCTCACTATAGAACAAAGATTAGTTTTTCCACTTTTACAAAATTTACATGTACGACATTCGGGAATATACAAAGGTATCACGTGATCTCCTGGTTGAACTGTTGTAACATCTTCTCCAATTGATTCAACGATACCACCCCCTTCGTGTCCTAAAATTATAGGCCATAATACTCCCTCGGGGTCTATATAAAATC
This sequence comes from Dentiscutata erythropus, assembly GCA_910591965.1. Taxonomy (NCBI): domain Eukaryota; kingdom Fungi; phylum Glomeromycota; class Glomeromycetes; order Diversisporales; family Gigasporaceae; genus Dentiscutata; species Dentiscutata erythropus. Next base: position 7,729 of record CAJVPY010004793.1, on the reverse strand, counting down.
AGAAAGTTAACAGATTAGTTACGATAATATGTTAGATTAATATGTAGGACAAAAGAAAGATAACTTTGTTACCTTTGCCTGAAAGTGTATAGGCATCTGTGTGACAACTAAATAAACAAATGCATGATGAATTAAAATTAATAATAATTTATATAATTTATATAATTTATTAATCTTACACTCCAGTCGCTAAAATTTTAACCCTAACTTCTCCTTTCTATATAATATGTGAAAATTTTAAAAAAATTTTAACCAAAAATGCATTGGTATCAAGTTATTAATAACACAGAAAATTACCCCGGGCGGTGCTACTTCAACTTCTTCAATGCCTATTATACAATAATATTTTAATTAACATATCATTAAAGCATATTATGAAAAGGACGTACTTAGTGGTTGAGCAGGTCCCCAAGCTACTGCAGCCTTGCACTTGATTGTCTATCGTTTTTAATTTTACACATAACGAAATGAAATTTCATCAAATAATCTCATTCATTTATTTATTTAAGATTTTATTTATTAAAAAAACAATACTTGCTTTTCTAGCAGTTGTCATTTTGATATCGTAAATCAAAAATAGAACGAAATTGCTGTTAAATGTCGCAAATCTGATGATGCTAAATCTGGGGGCCTTAATTTAGAACTACGTATAAACCCTAATCCTAGTCCAAATCTAAAAAAAAAAAATAATCTAAAAACGTTAAAAAAAAAATAGATTTTGCATCATCCCTTAAATATCGATATAGATATCTAAATAAGGAGGTCGCCTAACTAACTAAAGCCACGATACTCGGCAACTCCGACCAATCAGATCACCAAAAATTGTCGTCCTTACCCTTGCGTTACCACTTATGATTGGCAGATTTTGCAGTTAGATTAAGTTAGATCTTTACGTATTACAAAAGACTCAAGGTTGTTTCATAGGATTGATTTTTCGCGTTCCTTTTACGTTACACCTGATCTTGAAATTCGATTGGCTAGATAAATTTTTAGCTTGTTGACACCTAACTGCTAAGGCGGTTGATTGGTCAGTTGTTTATTTTGATGTTTATTTTGATGCATTCAAAATATACAAGATATAAAAGATCGCCACATTTTTCAATTTTCGATCTAGATCAAAAAGTCGAAATAGCAAACCTGAAATCTTCATTTTTCGTTATATCGATCGATTCCTTGGCCTCAGGGAAAACCCTTTAATCAGTACATTTTATTTTCGCTATTCAATTAATTAATAATACCTATCGCCCAACAAAGTCAAATACAATACATTGTATTGTCAATTGGAATTTGTTTGGAAAATGCCACTTTATCAAAAAAAATCACTTGATCTTAACGAAAGATCATATACACATCAGCTCGTAAAATGCATGGAGAACATCAATACATCTCTCAATTCAATTTGCACGTCTCAATTCACGTTATTTATGTTAAACATGTCAAATATGTCAACGAAGGTTAGTATTACGTTTGTGAACATTTCGGTAACGGAAGGTTGCTACTACATGATTTAAGATGTCTATTAAGGTCAACTAGTTCTAGAGAAGGAATTAGTATGCACTTTTCTTAATAGAGCAACCTTGGCTTATTACGGGGAATCTTCGTTTGTCTGTACTGGCTTCTAGAAAGTGTCTAGTCGACTATTAGTGATTATATGGCTTGAATAAAGGTGTCTAGTTCGCTATTAGCAGCTTCGTGCTGGCTTGATAAGAGTGTCTAAGTAGGTTTTGGCCTTTACTGGCTCTTTGGCAAGTGAGTAGGTCCAGTTAACTGGCCCTTTGGCAAGTGTTAGTGCTGTTACTGGCTTTTTGGAAGTGTCGAGTCGGAACTTGGTATTTTTCGTAATAGGCAGCGTAATATCCGGCTAGTTTATTATTTTTAGTATTTACTTACCTTTTTTTTTTTTTACTTTTTTTTTAAAGTTTTGGGACGAATTATCTGTACATGGTTTGTCGAAAGATCAACGATAGAAATGAAAAAAGAAATAGAATCTCGAACTGGAAAATGAAATTAGAAGTGCGAATTTGACAATTGATTCAGAGACTCGAAGTAAACTAATGGATCGTTTAAACATTAGCAGATCAAAGAATCATGCGTGAAACAGTTTATACCAGAAACGTTTATTGCTTTTGGATTAATTTATTAATTAAAAGAATTAAAATAAATTTTATATAATCTTATTTTATATTTTATACTTAATTCTCTATTCTCTTGTTAATTTAATTTTCTTTTTAATTCTCTTGTTAATTTAATTTTTTTTGTTAATTTAATTTTTTTTTGTTAATTTAATTTTTTTTTTTTGAATTCTCTTGTTTATTTTTTAATTCTCTCGTTAATTTAGTTTTTTTTTTAATTTTAAAAAAATTTACATTGTAATTTTATAATTTAAATAAAAATAAAATATTTAACCCATCTTTATATACGTCTGTATACAATAAAAGAATTAGTCCTTAAAATTAATTTCTTGTCTTGTATAAAGTTTCGTTACAAAATTTTATATTATTTCTGTATTTACTATGGTTTTTTTTTTAAACAAAAAAAAAAAAGCGAACGAGTCACTTTTAAAATTCACGAAAAAATAAAGTTTTGTTTTAATAAAAGATCGTCTATAATATAACAAAAATTCATCGGACGCGTATACGTAAAATTTGTCGATTACGTACGTACAGTACAGTATTGTTAGTTTAAATTAATAAACGATTTACATCCGCATTAATTTTGTTCGTAAAAAATAGTCAGCATAACGATAAAGATTAGTTAAAATCCACTAAAATAAAACCAATTGTGTCTCCTGATATAATTATTATCAGGTAAATTCTTACAACATTCAGTTTGAACAATAGAATAGAAAATAAGTTAAATTATATGAAGTGTGATACGTATCGTAGATTCTAGCTTTTATTTATTTGGAGTATTCGAAAAGTATAATAAAATTTTTTTTGACTTTCACATTGTTCGTTACTTTCTCAACCATTAATATATTAAAAAATAAATAAGCTTAATCTAAATTGAAGTCCATGCTTTGCACGGACATAATTTCTACATCATCAAAATTAGTCTTGCTAAGATGAAAAAATATTCTTCTAAATCCAAAATCAAAAAGCGCTAAACTGATTGTAATCCACCGTAATATCCATACTGGCAATTCTTGTAAAAATTCCTTGTTATTAATAAAATAATTATTCGTTAATTTACAATCAATTTTTTTAATTAATTAAATAATGAAATATAATCAAAAATTATAAAATACCTGAGTAGTTGAAACTCTAAAGGCCGTCACGGTATAATGAAACCAAAATGTGATAACCATAAAACAAACACCAAGTAACACAGCATGCCTAAATTCACGTCTATCCTCCGTGAACATATCGAACAATTCATTAATCAATGTGTAAGCTGTATAGATGTTACTAACACTACCAAGAAAAAATACTCCAAGATGAAGATGTTGTATCTCAGGCCGACAAAGAATACCAAACCAAAATTCAGCATCGAGTATTGTTGGAAATATCTTGATTAATAGTAATGGAACTGATGATAAAACTATTTCATTATGAAGATTAATATCTGATGGTGTAAGAGTTGCACAAAATGGAAGATTGAATGACGACAACGTCCATACTGAAGATGATGCATTAGTTATAGTGTCCGAGAAAATCTCTTTTGTTACAGTTTCATCATTCGAATACATCGCCGATGTAAGCATTATGATGAATTTCATCATATAACCACTGGGAATAAGTAATGCAATAACTATTCCACATGTTATAGTAATTCTTACGTCTATACAATTATCACATCAATAATAATTTAATTAATATTATCATATTTAATAATAATTTAATTAATATTAACAATTTAATAATAATTATAACAATTAACTTTAAAAGTTGGCTCACCTCCACGGTTCAAAATATTCCTTACAGTTTTCTTTTTTCTTACTATATATTCAAATTTACATGAAGTACATCTATCAGAATTTTTAGTTGTACGAATTTTCAACAGTCTATTTCTCCATTGAGTCAAACAGTTTGAGTGCACATATTTAACACTTCCTATCAACCCAATTTTCACATAATTTTTATGATTAATAAATTTTAATATTAACGATGAATTTTCAACAATTTATGAAGAATTTTACCTTTGCATTTACAAGGTGCTATTAGAGATTTTGGATCATCTTTACTAAGACAAATACGACATATTGGGGATCGTGCAGACATTTGGGTATGTTATATTTTACAATCTGTTAAAACAAAAAGTTTGAAAATAAATATCATAACCTCTTTATAAGCGTGCATATTAAGAATTTTGAAACTTCTTACCTATACAAAATATGTTGCTTCTAATACAAAACGCAAAACTTAGTGGATTCAATCACTAAGTTGCCTAAGTATTTAAAAAAAATTGTATAGCTATTAGATCCGCATTCACACAATATCACGTATACCATAACGTTTGTTGTGGTCTTATTTATTATTTTAAATAAGAAACGCCAAAAAAAAAAAAAAGGAAAAAACTATGATAAACCTACTGAATAAACAATTTAACTATATATGGTACAAGTCTAATGTTCTATTTCTACAAAATTGTTCAAAGAAATTCGCCAGATAAAAATGAAGGGTTAGTCCATATTTTGAACTTATTTATATTAAGCATATGGCGGCTTAGCGTTAGTACTACTGTACTAGTGAAAATCTTTTGTACGACGGATCTAAACTTCGATAGTTACAAGTATTTACATGTATACAACGGACGATTAACAAAGATTACCATAAGACTATTACTGTATTACTTTTACCCCTCTTTGTGTACAAGTTTCCATCTTTACAAAAAATTGTTGGAAGTAGAATTAAGCATAAAAGACTTTTACTTTTCTAGCTGGCTTATTCCTCAGATCTTAATTACTGTTTTAACTGTTTTAACTGCTAATTATTTTATTACAGTATACACCAAATTGTAATTTCGGTATTATATATACTATTAACAAAGCTTAGAAAAACTTAATTTTTTATTTAAATTCTTAAAATACTGTTAATTTATAATGGATCTTTTTTGGTTAGCGTTTAGTTATTAAATAATATTAATAATCACCGTTATGTATTTTTGTTAACACGTTACGCAAGAAAATTTGCTTGCAAATTCATGGTAACATTTTCCCCACATGCTGTGCATTCTATTGTCGTCATGATGCTTAGTGATGTAATTTAACTGGGACAATGTTAGAAGCACGTACTTTACGTATTGTACATACGTACGTACGTACTTATTTGTTCTTTCTTCTGACAAATTTAACATATCCCAAAATGTCATTGAAACTGTCATTCATGCTCCGTTCCTCATGAGATTTCACGAAATATCATGTTCAGGTAATAATATTCGAAATACTTACTACATGATTGCATGGAATTCGATACGTCATGAAATATCCTTATTTAGTTTTACAAAAATGTCACTTTCAATGGTGTAGCTAAAATATACAAGTATTTGTGTGTGATATTTACTTAGTACTGAAATTTTGTTTTTAAAAGGCTTTCATGCACCCAAGAGGAACTATTCAAGATAACTTATTAATGTTTTTTTGAGAGCCCAAGGGAATTTTGACTTGTACAGTATATAAATAATCGCTTTTTATATATCTGGTTTTATACGCCGCATTAAAATTTCAAATTTGTATTTTTTTTAAATAGTTTTTTATTCAAAAATTTATAAAAAAAATACATATCGCATTAACAAATCAAATTACAGTATTAGCTTTTTATATTTTATATTTTTTACAACCAATAGAATTGCTATATTTTTTTTAATTTGTATATTTTTTATACTTTTTTCCCATTCTTATAAGCTATTTAATATTATGTTAAACAAAAAATCTATGTATTTACAACTATATACTATTCATTATATAAAAAAAATTATTTATATATAGTCGTTCTTCTCTATAATCACGCTGTTTGTTTTATATAAAAAAGATGTGATTATAAATAGTAATGTAATTATAGAGTTTTTTTAGTAAATATATTGCCAATAATTTTTCAAAAAATGGTGCTTTTAAAGAAGGTGTAATTATCTAGAAGGTGACTATAGAGAAGGATAACTGTATACTTTACTATATATATAATAATTTTGTTATATAATATATAATTAGCTAAAAAAAAATATAAATATACAGTATATATTTAAATTTATTAATAAATATTAATATCAATTTTTGTGAAAAAACTTTTTCTAACAATCACTTGCACCAATTTTTTCCAAACTTTATTTTAAAAAAAATACAGTACTTTATAGTAAAAAATAGCTAAAGATTAGACTAAGATAGCAGCTGTTATTTATAGTTCTCATAGGACTCTAAAGAATATATATATAACTTAGATCTAGATTTAAAATTTTAATATATCAATAAACTCTAGTCTTCGGACACTTAACAAAAAAAAAAAAAAAAAAATTTAATATAACTTTATACACTTAATTTTATTAAAAGCTTTATACAAAATTATCATATAAGTTTAAATTTTATTATAAATTATACAATTTTAAATCTGAGTTTATATAAAATCTAAATTATATTTTATTTAATTTTTTTAATATTTAATTATTATATATATTAATTATTTGAACTATTTCTTCTTTTTTAAAAAATTATAACAAGTTTTTGCTTTTTCTAATAATTGAAGAATATTATCAAAAATTTGTATATCCTGTGTATCTAAATGATAAAGAATATTTTTTAAATATTGATGTGTAATTAAAACATGATTTCTTTCTATTTCAGCTAAAAAAATATTACAAATAGAAGTAAAAACTTTAAGAGTTAAATATGATATATTTTCAATATTAGTAATTGGTTCTTGGTTATAAGAATGATATCCATATGCTTCATAAAAACTAGAAATTACTTGTCTAATATAAAGTTGTGCTCTATAATAAGCTATAACATAATCTTGTTTGTTAAGAGAATTATTGTAATTAATATTTGTATTTTTAACTATAAAATTATTAAATTAAAAAAATTTTAATAATTATTATTATAAAATAAAAATAATTTAATTAACTTACTTAGATTTTGATTACTAAATAAAGTTTTTTGTTGTTTATTTAACTGTTCTTTTTCATAGAAATTAGCAATAAATTGGCTTATAGATTTTTGTTCATTTTTTTATCTTTTTTTCCGTTGTTTTATAAATCACATTTCAGCATTTGTATTTTTAATAAATAATGACACAATATGACTTGTTTGATTAGAATTAATTGAAGTTGAATTGATTATTCTTGTACTATTTGTTTTTGCTATCTGTTTAATATTACGAAAAGTATAAACATTATGCTTTTCATATTGATAAAACATTTCTTGAAAATTAATTTTATTTTTAGTAACAAATATTACATCATTAAAACCTTAAATTTAAAAAATTTTGTTAGATTTTTTAAAAAAAATCATAATATATTATAAATTATAGCAACCTGCACCAATTATATTATTTAAAGTTTCCATTTCAACTATATTAATAAAAGAAAGTTGTTTTTTGCATTTATCTAAATTTTTACTTTCTTTATTTATATCTATTTCATTTCTCTCATTTTTTCTTTGTCTTAAAAGATTTACTTCTTTAGCAGCATAGCTAAGGGCAGTGTTGTACATGGGACAATTTTAAACAATTTTGGACATTTTTTCAAATTAAAATTACTTAAAATTTTATTAAGATAATCTATTTTAATTTTTTCACCAATG
>CAJVPY010004792.1:0-12191 GCA_910591965.1 Dentiscutata erythropus | reverse complement strand
ATAAAACTTCGTCTATACTCTAATAAAAAGTTTCCCAGACCAAAGAGGTCACCTTAATACCAAAAAAAAAAAAAAAACTAAGTTCTAAGTAAGATTCTTTAATTTTGTACAAATCTTTAAATATCTTCAATAACACTATAAGAAAAAGTACTTGGAGTTTGCTGCATTTATCCCTGGCATTGAGGTTTGATGTACGCCAACATTCTATGAGCATTTGAGTTTGAAGTAATTTCATTAATTTGATAGTCCGAAATCTGTAATCTTTGGTTGTAATGAATTAAGATGTTTCCCGGATGCTAAATTATTAAAATATAAAATAATCAAATTATGCATTTATAAATTAATAAATACTATATATAAAATATACATAATATATTTACTAGATCTCTATGAATAATGTAAGAATAAAAGCTATTTCCTAAGGGGACCTGGATGTAGGTGAGATTTTCCGGGTCACGTGTACTCTGATCCTCCGATCTACATCGTATACATGTACAGTTACACAGTTTTTTTATATATTTATCTTTTTTTTACTTCAGTTTAATTTTGTAGTCTTACCTTCGCTGTCACGTTTTCAAGTCTCTTTTCAGTATTTCATGTTTGTTAATTCTCTTTTTATTGTTTAAGCTTTTTTCATTATTTTTAGTTCGTCGTTACTACTGGTGTTGTATACTGATGCCTTTTTTATCTTTTAGATATTTTTAGTTTGTCACTTCTTTTCGTCATTGCTAGTGCATTCTGTTCATTATTTGCTGGTTTCTTTGTACTTCTTTTCGTTTATTTACTGATATCTTTTTTCGTCTTTTGCAGGTGTTTTAGATTCGTCGTTTACTAGTGCTGTGATTTAGAGAAAGTTAGTGTTAGTTGATACGCAGATTTAAGAGTTAGAGATTAGAATAAAGGTCAGGCTAAGGTTAATAGTATAGTTAATGACGAGTAAGATGAATAGTAGTATAGATAAGAGCTAGTATTAGCAATAAGGTTAGAGTTAGTAGTATAGTTAGTATATAATATTAAATTTAGCAGTATAGTTAAGAGTTAGAGTTAGTGATAAAGTTTAAGTTTTGAAATGTTTAATGTATAATAGCATTCTTATACAACGAACTTATTGTATAAATAAAAAATGAATTAAATAAATTAAAATAAAAAATATATAGTATTAAGTTATAAAAACTATAGAAAATGTAATTTAAATAAAAACACATACAAACGAATAATTCAAAGAAAAGGAAAATTAAAATTGTAAATTGGTCATCGTAAATAAATATTATAAGGTTAATACTTATATATAATTTTCACTAAAATTAAATTTATCATGGTATATAATATCTACTACCCTTATAATGCTTTGTGAAAGATGCAACAGAAAATTACTCCAGGGTTAATAAAAAATTTTTTATTAAAAGTATAAAAAAAAAACTAAAATATAAAAAAAAATTTCATGCTACATCCTATATTGTATTACGTCCCAATTCTAAATATTTCACTATATCCCAATCTAACTATTGATCTATGGATCGATAATTAGATTGGGATATAGTAAAATATTTAGAATTAGGACATAATATGAATAAAAAATTTTTTATTAACCCTGGAGTAGTTTTCTGTTGTATCTTTTACGAAGCATCATGAAGGTAGCTAAGGTGAAATTGTTTTTGGTAAGATTTGTGGAAGTGGGATTAAGATTTGGGTTAGTAGAGAAGAATTTAGATATTATATGCTATGATTTTGTGTTTTTTATTTTAATTTATTTATTTATTTAAATAATAAGCTTGTTGTATAAGAATGCTATTATACATTAAATATTTCAGAACTTAAACTTTATCGCTAACCCTAACTCTTAACTATACTGCTAAATTACTTATTATATACTAACTATACCACTAACTCTAACCTTATTGCTAATACTAACCCTTATCTATACTACTATTCATTGTTAACTATACTGTTAACCCTAGCCTGACCTTTATTCTAATCCCTAGCCTTTAAATCTGTATATCAACTAACACTAAACTCTCTCTAAATTACAGTACTACAATTCAAGTACTAATAAACAACGAACCTAAAACACTTACAAAAGATGAAAAAGACATTAGTAAAAGAATGAAAAGAAGCACAAAGGAGCAGCAAATAACAAACAAAATGCACTAGCAAGCAACAACGAAAAGAAGCAATGAACAGAAAACATCTGAAAAGACAAAAAAAGCATCAGCATATGAACAAAAGAAAAAAACACCAGTAGAAGACAACAAACTAAAAGAGTATCAATGAACATGAAATACCGAAAAGAGACTTGGAAACGCAACGGTGAAGGGTAAGACTACAAAATTAAACTGAAGTAAAAAAAATAAATATATAAAAAAACTGTGTAACTGTACATGTATACGATGCAGATCGGAGGATCGGACCCAGAAAATCTCACCTACATCCTGGATCTGTCCTATTTTCTTAGCAATGCATAGTTTATTTGTCTGTTGTAAGTTTGTAAAACTTGCATTAGATAATCTTGTAAAGCTTCTTGATTAGCATATTGTAAAACCATATCATAATATTCATTGCTATCTATATATTCGATTTGATATGATAAATATATTTTTTTGTTTAACATATTATTTAGTTGATATCTTCAAAAATTATAAATTACTTGTTTATCTTTCATTCTCCAAAAAAAGGAATAACGTTTTGACAGCACGAAACTCTTCACAATAGCTTAAGCTAATTATATAAATTTATTATTCTATTGTAAAGTTTTAACACACAAATAATATCTCATTAATAAAATATTTAAGAATTCTTTCATCATTGTTTGTATCAACTTTAAGACAACTGTTAATTCACTGTCTCTCTACTCATATTTAAGAACCTTTTCAAAACCTCTGATACTAATTACAATAGGTCTGTAAATTTATTATAATTGATATAATTAATATGCTCTTTGAAAATAGTTTTTTCAAATCATTCTTCTAATATGTTTATCATACCTTTTTTTTTGTATATACTAATTTTGGTTGAAAAACAATATGAAAATAACGATTCATTTTTTGTCTTAAAGGAGGTCATATTAATAGCAAGATAAGAATTTAGTTATCATGTGTGAACATATTATTTATATAGTCTACTGAATTATCTATCTATAGTTGGATCAGTAATATCAGACTTTTTAGTAATTGGTGGCTAGTCAAGATCAACTAAACTAATAGGAATTTTTTTATTTACTCTCTGTGTCTTATACTATAAACTGCTTCAGCTCTAATTAGTGATTCGTCAAGTTTAACTAAAGACCTATACACTTTGCACAATTACCAATTATATACAAAAGTTAGCAAAAATAAATATGTACTTTGTATTTATAATAGACTACTGTAAATCAACCAGGTCTCTTAAATTCCACCAATTCTATAATAGACCTGGTCTAATATATAGCCATACCTGAGTATGTGATTTACGTTAAATTTTATTAGTATAAATAGTGCGTCAACTAACTGACTCACCCTGCATATCATGTAATGATCATTTTGGGTGCGTCAAAACAAACAAAAAAAATCAAATCGGTGGATATGGGATCATGGGCATGTTAATAATAAACTTTTGAATTAATTCAAATATAAATAGTCTTAAAGATACATAGTCTAGGGATCCCACATGATCTCAGAAGCTTTATAAGGTAGTTGTTTACCAAATCAGTAAACAAACATGTTTGGTGTAAATTTAGCTCTATAGACTAGTATAGAATAGATATAGACTTAAATGGAAGTACCAAGAATTTTCTAAATATACAAAAAAGGGTGTGGTTTGTATTGTCCAAATTTGGTAATATCTGAGACTGCATTATGAAATCAAAAACTTTTTTTGTATGAAATAAAACAACCAATTACCTTACTTATGTGTGGTCATATATTATTGAGATTGTATCGAAAGTTCTATTAAAATGTCTGAAACAAAATTGTGAAAAGGAGATAGAATCTGTAGTTGATAGCATGCCTGGAAGTCAAGATCTTGATTTAATGCTATATCACTTATAATATTTAAAAGCCCCATAATTATACAAAAAAGTGATATATCAAAAAAGTGTACTGGAAATTACATATTATTTTCTAATCAACTATTTAACAAAAAAACAAAACAGATAAAAAAAGAATCGCTTACAATAAAAAAGCTTATAAAAGAATTATTTACTGAGCCTAGTACTCCACAAGATCCTGTAACTAGAAAAGAAAATACAAATAATTTTGTTGATTTGTATAATAATATAATCTATGCAGAAACTTAAAATAAAATTATAAATCAGGATATTGTAACCAGCTATTATCTTTTCGGTAAAGCACTTATGAATATTATAAAGCAAATAATCCAAAACATATAGCCCAAGTATTAGTTAATAAAAAAATTAGTAAACAACTTTCTAGTACAATTAGTGATACTTTATTATAAAAAAAAAAGAAAGAGTACAAAAAATTTATAATTTATTTAGCAAAATTGGTAAAAATAAAATCTAACATATTAAAACAATTTTAGCTTTATTAATTTCAAAATTAAGTCAAAATGAAATTAATACTATATTAGCTTATTTTTCTCAAAAATAAATATTTCAAGTTAATAGTATATTATATTCAAATTACAATATTATATATCTATATTATACTTTGTATAACTATATTATATATTATTTATAAAGTTAGTAATTGTTATTAAAATAGTATTTGTTAGTATTTCAAATTGATAGTACATGACCTATAGGTCACAATATCATGTGATTACTATGTCTGGACATGCGTATCCAGTTTTTTAAATTAATAAAATACAAGTATAATTTATTTGTAATTGATTTTTTTGAAATAAATTAACACACTAAAATTGAATCACATATTCATAATGTATAAAGTTATTAAATTCAAATAGGTCTAAATTTCTAAATAGTATATAAATCATATAATCTCTAAAAACACATTATAATAAGTCATAAAATGGTTGGCATAAACACTTGTAGAACTAATTGTACTGATACTGAATGGATTGAATGTTGCAATATGCCACAAATTCACAATAATGAAACTCCCAGTGAGTAGATAAAAAAGATTTGAAAACATCTTATGTATTTTAGAAAGAACAATCTATTACCTATTGAAAATAAAAAATACCTTAAAGCTAGAAGATTAATATAATTGCCAAATAGTGGTTCATATGCTCCTGAAATCAGAATAGTAATATGTTTCTCTTGTGATCAGTTAGTATATACTGGACAAAAAAAGAAGAATATAATCATATAGAAATGGAGAGACATTGGAAATTTTTATATACCGGTAATAGATACTGTAGTATAAGTTATAATGAGTACTTACTAAAAGTCAAGAAAAAAAATATTTTAGGGTATAATTATGATAATGAGTATACATTACACAGATATGAATTATAGATGCAGAATGCTATCAAAAAGGCAAAACATGCCAGAGAAATTGGTAAGAAAATTTGAACATGTATATTAATACAACGTAAATTCATTGAATATTATTATCATCCCAATTTGCTCAACATTACAAATTATTATGGGTGGTTTGGAAAGAGATGCATCAAGTTAACAATATATAATATATATATTTATTTGATTTAATCTATTTATTTGATTTATTATTTATATAGCTTATTGATATATAAAGTCAGTAACTATTATCAAAATATAATTGAAATTGAAAAGAAGAATAAAATATTCACTTATTATTGTAGAGCAATGATAGCATGTAGTGCTGAATCTCTGATTCTCTTTCAGGTTTATAAACAATCAGCTGATATGAGTAATATTCATAGAATGCTTCAAGTTGATATTCTTAATATCTCCACCTTTTTGCAATTTTTGTTCGAAGCCACATATAGTAAGTTAACAGATTTTTTAAAAATATTAGTTTTCTATATATTTTTTTCGAGCTTGCGAGAAAAAGAAGGTCCAAATATGCTTGCATATATACCAAATAATTAGTATTATTATTATAACAAAAACAACAAGCTTAACAATAAAAGAAATCTGATACTTATAATTAACCAAAGCTTCACCAGTATTTAATATCATGACAGGTAGACAGAAGACCTTTGTATAGTCTATAATATTTGGGTTGATATCCAGCTCTTGTCCCTGTAATTAGATAGCTCTTAAACAGTTAACGTTAAACAGAAATTTGATCATTAAAATAATAAAGACTAATAATATGATAATTAAATAATAATTAATATAATAAATATAATAATGCAATTGTCCAGAGCATAGTGAAGAACTTACATTCTATGCTTTTTGATCAAAATGTCCAGATGATCCACACATGATATATTTATTAAATTATTATTGGGTAAAACTCTAATACTAGACTTACTTTAATCAAAATGTCTAAATGCTCTTCATATGATATATTTGTTAAACTAAACTAAAATTTTTAAAAGCAATTTTGTATAATTTGCTTCAAATATTAGCAGCCTCTATTAACCTAGTAAATAAAGGATGATTAACAAAAGCTACTCAAAAAGCTAATTATTTATTTATTGCATTAATTAAAAACATTAAAGAATTTATATATCCAAACAAAAAGCTAATGCAAAATAATGCTAGAAAAAAGAGACTAGCTTCTATAACACCTGGAGAACAGCTAAGCTACTGAAATAATAAATTAACAAAAATGCAAGGCATCAAAATAATACTGTTAAAAAAATGGATGACTGCAATATTTATTAATATTCTTTGCGATATAATTTCTCCATTTAAATTTACTTTCTACTCTATTTGTAAAGAGAGTTTTTCTATGATTTTATCAGTACATGTAATCAAGAGAAATTATTACTAAAAAATTTTCAAATTAAAATGATATGGACACTGGCATGTAAAAATTAATAAACTGAAATTAAGTACATTAATATTATAAAATTGTGCTAAAAATTGGGTTTACTACAAAATTCTAAATAACATATTCCCGAAAGGACCTAATACTGACAACATTAGGTATAATGCTAGCCAATTTAGTTGACATTATATTTTTTCAGGAAAATGGCTTTCAGGATTTTGTAATAGAATGCTTAAAATTAGCACACAAATACTATTATTCATATATATTTGCTATAAATATTTTATTATTAAGCATCTATTCAGTCCTATAAAAAATCACAGTTTTGCTAGTCATAACTAATATTGAAATATTTTTAACTGGTTAATATCCTGACTACTAGTCAATTATTTCATATTGTGCCTTGCAAGATATGACTTCTACATATTCTAAATAAATATACAGTCAGACCTCTCTATAGTCACACCCTATATAGTCATATCTCTATTTAAACAAAAAACCTCATTATAGTTACAAATCATTTATAATCACTAATACTATAAAAATTTGATTTTTAACAATTTTATTAATAATAAACCTCATTATAGTCACCAAATTTTAACTCAATATGGATTATAAAATATGATTGGCCAATATTCATATTTATATATATTTAAAATTATCTATTAGAATTTCTTAAAGGTTTGACAGCAAATACCTTTTGATTTAATAACCGAATTTGGATCAAACAACTACCAAAATGTTTGTCTCAATGAGACGATTCAAATGAGCCCAAAATCTTTAAAATCTAATCATAAGTTCCTGAGATTGTTAAGGATTTGTGTCACCTCATGTGCTTAAGAATTGATTAAATTTAAATATCTGAGTAAAAAATCCTTAGTGATCTTGGGTTTTGTGACTAGATTTGGATGATTATAGACTCATTAGAATTGTCTCGTTGAGACAAGAACTCTGACAGTCATCTCATTCAAGTTATTCACTATTAAACATTTTAAATTTTTTAACTACATATCATATTAAACACTCATTGGCCTATAGGCACGTGACTATAAAAGGTATTTTATTTATAGTCACACCTCTATACAAGCACCACAATAGGGCGCGACCAACATTGTGACTATAGGGAGGTCTGACTGTATATGTAATTTAAATTATGATTTAATTTAAATTATGATTTAATTTAAATTATGATTTAATTTAAATTATGATTTATTGAAATTCTAGTATCTCGGAGATTTACTTAACGTTAATTCATCGCAAAAATCATAGGGCCATACGCTAATATACAGTAGCTACATCAGATAAATTAATTTATAAATCAAAATGGTTTAAAAATATTATTAATACAACATTTGCCTTGCCATATAATAATTACAATAATTTCTAACGCTAAAAATGGATAAAATAAAATTCCAATTGCGCTTATTTTTTGAAAAAGCAAATAAAAAAATAAATGCTACCTTTTCCTATATTAACATCTCAATATGTCGTGAAGTGCTACAATATGCATGTGGAGTCTTTTCCTTGAAAATGACCTTACGGTATCATGTACCGTAAGGTCATTTTCAAGGCAAAGACCCCATGTAGTAATTGCAACTGAAAATATTGTATGGGTTGTAATAAATAACTAAATTTGCACGGGTTACAAGTTACATGGCCAAGGCCATGTAACCCCGTGTAAATTTAATTATTTTATAACCCATATAATGATTATTTTATTGCACGGTGTCTGACGTACAATCCCTATCAATAAGTAAATGAAAGAAGCACGGGTTGTACATAAGACTCGTGCAATAAATAAATGTACATTGTGACGTGTAATACAGTACATAACTTTAATAAATTAGACGCTTCTTTATTCACACTCTTCTTGCGTCAAAATGTCAAATTACAATAACTTATTTGTAAAGCAGCCGGAAAAAGTCGACAGTTCATCAAATATTACTCAAATGTCAAACAATATTGCCCAGTTGAATTTAGATGATAACAATTTACAGAATTTTTCACAGGATTTTCTAAATAAAATTGTTGAGGAAATGTGTAATCTTTATAACGAAGAAAGAACGAAAGGCAAAGATTCTCGTTCAATTCTTGATACATTAGAACAATTTCTAATAATGAAGAACCAAAATTCAAATGATATTATCAATTTATGCTTAAATGATGAAACCAATCCTATAATTCAATACGTTCTTGCATGTTGCTATGAATATGGTAAATGGGTTGAAAAGAATGAAAATAAGGCATTCATTTATTATCAAAAATCTGCAGAAATGTGTGATGTCAGTGGAATGTCGCTCGTTGCAGAATGTTATAGAAATGGAATTGGAATCACAAGGGATTTACATAAAGCCAAATACTGGTATCAAAGGTATTTTTTAATTTTAATTTAATTTAATATGTGCATGCTCTGCAATCAAATAAATTATATGATCAGTGTAATAAAAAAAAACAAACCAAAGTCAGGTAATTTTGAAAATTTTTTAAAATTGATAAGTAATTATACCTGATATTGGCATTTGATTGATAGGTCTATGTTCATGCTAAATCACCAGGATACTAATCAATAATTAACAAATTCATAAATTTAAACCGCCGACTAGGGAAAAAGATTTAACATCAAGTATTATCATAATTAATTTATAAACTACAGTATATTGTTATTAATTTATTTATAATTTAAAATCAACATAATTTATAATAAACAATAGCTGCAATTGAATGGATGCATAATCCTGAAATTGAAGTTAATTTGAAAAAAACATTAATAGAAAACAAATATCAGTTATCTTGGATTTCTTATGAAGAATTTGAGGATATTAAAGAGATAGGTAAAGGAGGATTTGCAACCGTATATTATGCCATATGGTATGCCATATGGTATGATAAAAGTCAAAATAGAAGTAGGGAAGTGGCGCTTAAACTTCTCCATGAATCAAAACATTATTTATAAAAGAGGTGATCTTTATTAATTATTTCATCAAATTACTGCACATTATTCATTATTTATCATTTATGTAAATAATTTAAATATATAACCCTCTTAATAATTAGTTAAAAGCATATTGTGATATCGGTAATAAAGATCCGACTTTTTTAAAATGTTACGGTATATCAAGGGATAAAGCTTCTAGAAATTATATTCTTGTCATGCATTATGCTTCAGAAGGTTGTTTGCACGAAAATCTATATGCTATAGCACACAAATGAATTGGAATGATAAATTAAATCTACTGCAATGTATTGCCTCTGATCTTCTTATAATTCATTCTCATGATCTTATTCATCGGGATTTACATAGTGGAAATATACTACTTAATAGTTTAAAAAGTGCATACATTACAGATTTAGGACTTTCAATATCATCTAATATTGCATTAAAATCAAAATCAGATGGAATCTTTGGAATTTTACCATACATTGCTCCGGAAATTTTGAACAAGCAACCATATTCTACAAAATCCGATATTTATTCATTTGGCATAATCATGTGGGAAATTTTATATGGAAATCCTGTTCCTTTTGACCAAAAATCTAAAATACAATTTCAAACACAAGTATGTAATGGTTTACGACCACATATTTATGAAAATACGGCGATAGGCTATGCTGATTTAATGAAGAAATGTTGGAACACAGAACAAGAAAAATGACCAACGGCAAAAGAAATTTGCGAAATTTTTGAAGAATGGCAGAATAGTGAAATTATTTTATCGGAATTATCGGAATCTGATAAAAATTACAAAATGTAAAAGATAATAATATGCAAATATATATTGATTCACATTATAAAAGTAGCTTTATAAAAAATGAAGATATGTCGAAGCATAATAATTCACATTATAAAAGTAGCTTTATTTCATTTAACCATCAAGGTATCTATCAATTTAGCTTTTTTCCTAAATAATTGTATTAACATAATCTATACAGTATTATACACATTGTTTATAGTTTTTTTTTCTTTTTCTGTAGACAGTAAGCTGTATGAATTGGAAGTGCCGGATATTATTAATTATTAATTAAAGAAACCCTTCTATTTGAACTGAAAATATGGCAGTAGAAATTATATTTATTAATTAAACTGGATCCGAATATAATGATATGTTATACATAAAAGTTTGAATTTTCAATTCTTCAACGTGCTTCCATATTTGAAATTGACCCCTAATTAGATTTTTATGTTAGGGATATGTCATTTATTCTGCAATTTTTGTAAGCTAAAGAGCCAGCAGCTTATGTATCAAAATTGTCCATCAATGGTACATCAAAGGATTTCTCACGTTTATAAGATTTATTGCCCATACTTATTATTATGAGTTTTCATTATTGGCATTAGTGATTAATGTATTTTTAACTTTATGATATAAATATACTTTATGGTTACACTAAAATTCTCTTAGAAAAAATAATCATTAAAGAGCTATAATTCATATTAGTACTCCTCTACAATCATTCGGTTCGTTTTATGCAAAAAATGCGATTATAAAAATTTATTATAACTGTACGTATCAGAACAGTTTTTTTTATTAAATCTGGTAAATTGAATAATCATACATATATAGAAAAAGTAAATAAACAATAGGACAGCCAGTTGATATTTTTTGTACTTGAGTGACAAAAAGTAAACATGTAAATTTCTCACTACTTTCCTTCTTATCAAATACGATTTCTAAAGAATTTATTTCAATTTGATTACATAGTTCATAACGTCATTTTTTTTTAATAAATCTGATAACCAAACAATACTTGCTATTGAAGTAGGTAGAATGATCAGCCGTATATTTTTTTGACCACGTCCGATAGATGCGAAATCATTTTTACGGGTCGAGCCTGATAAAGTGAACGAACGTTGATAATTATTTTCCTTTCTTTCCTTTCTTTCTCTAATGTTGATGCGGCATTTTAAAATTAAGGTTGATATTCATTTTAACTTTAGTGTGTTTAAATTTTATTTAAGTACTAGGTTCCAAATTTTTAAGATTATATTAATACTGTAATACAGTAATACAACAAAGAATAATAAAAATCATAAAGCGCCTTTAAGAACCAAAATTAAATCGAAAAATCATAAGTCTATGCTTTGGTCTTTACTATTTGACAAGTAAATTTGGCGATTTTAAATTGATACTTATTATAGATTCAGATATATTTAGCACTAAAATATTGATGCAAAAAGCTTGTTTACATGAATAATAAACACACTGAACATTTTTATACCAATTAAAATTTTTTGACTTAATAATTATGATTCCTGTACTTTATTGAAAACATTTTCCACTAACGCTAGTTAAAATTTAGGGGAAATTACACATCAGGGCCCAAATTTGAAAATAATTATGGATGAGGGCCCAACTTAAAAATATTTATTTA
>CAJVPY010004791.1:0-12192 GCA_910591965.1 Dentiscutata erythropus | reverse complement strand
GACGTGGGACATTGTCCGGGACATGGGACATCGTCCGGGACTGTCCGCGTCCCTGAAATTTTCACGGGACATCGTCCATGTACAACACTGCCCTTGAGGAACCCACACTCGTATCTCATTTAGGTGTAAGAGACCAAGAACCCCCTTGCAGCACAAGCCACGTGTTGAGAAAAAAAAGCAGTATATTAAATAGAAATAGACCGTAACTGACTCTTTTTTCAGAATCAGTAGACCTTATGCAGGAGGAAAAATTCAAATTTGCATACTATACTTGAAAAATGAGCCTGATGCCTTTCTAACAACTACAGAACTAGATCAAAATTCTGCCAGCTTTTCCTTACCTTATGCATAATCGAAACCCTAAAAAATTGATTGATTCATTTTTAATTTTTTTTCAACAATAAATTAATAATATACAAGTCACTCTCGTTATAGTGAAATGATCAGGCTGAGATTTTCTTCATTATATCGAGAGTCTATTCACAGTTCAAAGAGTGACTTGTATTTACAATGTTTAACAGATCTACGCGTAAAAATTGAAGCTTGTCTGTTATCGTATTTCAACCAATCACGGAAGCGAACATGCGTTATCACGTGATATTGTTTAGTCAAATTTTTGATGTTTACATAATCGATTTTGATTGGTTAATTTTGGTATAATTTAGCTTAGAGGGTTTTTTGATTTATCTTGTTTTAAAAAAGTTATAACAATTTAAAGTTTCTACTAATAAAGAGTTTACTGTCCGGTACTGTGGTAAAAACAAAGTGTCCTTCGGACAATAAGTGATAATACCTAAAATACTGTTACTAAATCAATAGGATTAAAACTGCTTAGCAGTCATTACAGTAAAAACGTAAAAACATTAATTTTCCACGTCATCATTTTTTAATCAAACTAATTTGAATTGATGATTCTGACATTGCCACCGATCGAGAGCTAAGTTATATGATTCCACAGTTTATTATGCAATTGTTTTGACATATTTTGTCTAAAAATTAAAATATCATATAATCACAGCCTCGCTTATTGGCGATTTAACTTCTTATTTATCAAATTATATCTTTTTATAGGCCTCAGTTTGACAAGTTCAACAGACAACCTGGACCCCAACGGTTCCCGTTTCCTAGTTATTCATGGTTATATGGTAAACTTTGTGTGAAATCGAATCTGTTTTCTGCTTTATGCGATATTTAGAGTTGATGATTAGCTTTAGGACACTTGAAAAGTAATACTTAGTGATAAAATAATAAGAAATTATCAATCATCTCTCAAACATCAAGAACACATGTTACACATGTAAATTCATCAATGTGACTTCCAATCTCAGGATATGTTTGACTCTGGTTTAATCAATCTTTGCTTTTAATTATACTGTATATATATATTTGTCCGGAGCGAAGTGAAAGACACTTTGTTGTTACTATGAACTATGATAAATAATATCATGTGATTCTGTCTTCTTTCGCTAAGTGGTGATGATCATATAGTGTTAAACCTGATCTTGCAATTTTACGGCTGGCTAAGCCAGCCGACGAAAATACCGGCTAATCGGCTGGCTAACAGCTAACAAATACTATATTTCTGGAAAATCTCCAAAATTTAGCTCATCCTTGCTTGTATTTTATGTTCATTTATGATCTTTAACCACATTAGCCAGCTAATCGGCTGCCAAGCTGGCTTACAGCTGTTCTCATAAATTCTGGACAAACTAAAAATTTGCTCGTTTCCCGAAATCTCTTCTGTTTCATCCTATGAATCATCTAACTCCGGAAAATACATCGCTATCTCCGGGCTGAAGTTCTGAAGACGACGTGATTCCGAAGAGTTAGGTGACCTTTAGGACGAACCTGAATAAATTTTGGAAAACAACAAATTTTTAGTTTGTCCCAAATTTATGAGAACAACTGTAAATCACTATATGGGTATAAATATTTGGTTATATTTGATTTTTTGAAGATATGTAGGGATCTTACCCGGATCGAAAAATAGCGACCCGGGTTGAACCTTCAGACCCGGGTTTCAATAAGTTATATATGCCAAGGCCAATAACTTTCGTAACTTTTCGGATTTCATCTCAGAAAAATTTCTCCACCTTGCTCGTGATTTAGGTTCTTTCATTTACCACATCAGAAAAACCGGAGAAACTAAGTAACTGACCCGGGTCGGAACCCGCCAATATTCTGATTAGGGTGTTCAGGATTATGCGAAAGCATAATACACGCATAATTTACCTGCTTTTTTCATCGCATAATTAAGCAAAAAAAGGATAAAATCACATAGGTAGATTGTGATTGGTGGATAAGTGTATCGAAAGATGGCTGGCATAAATTCCATAAAGTTCTGATATAGATTGGGTTCTGGCCCGTTTGACCCGGGTAGACCAAAATTTGACCCGTGACTCGTCGGGTCGGGTAACCCGTACGGTCATTCAACCGGGTAAGAACCCTAAAGATATATAAGATAAGTGAGAGTATTATGACGAATGTGGGTATTTTGACGAATTGAACATATTTCAAGGAAACAGGTTTTTTTTAAAAAGTAAACCTGACTTTACTTACTATTTTTTACTTACTCTCAAATTTTGGTGCAATTCGAATAACCTTTTATTAATAAGTTTTTTCATTATATGTTCTAACACAAAAAATTAATTTACTGTGCCAAAATGTATAACAAAAAAAGCTATTAGAAAAAAGTCATTTGAATTTTATTAAGATTTGAGATTAAGTAAATGATAGTATATTTAACAATTTTGCTTGGTAAGTTTATTTGAAAAAAAAAGAAATACTGTGTTTTTAACTATACATAATTATGCTACGTATCACAAATCTTAATTATATTTCTTTGTATATAATATATTTAATTCATCAAAAAATACTATAGTTACCAAATGTTAATGATTGTCACATTTATCAAAATATTTACAGGGAAGTTAAAATTTGTTGTTACATAGAGATCATAGTATAATTTATATAAAACATGAGTTTTTAATTTTCTATATTGTAAAGCAGATACAAATTTATATAGTTCAAAAACAAAAAATAAAACTTTAAGTATTTCCTAACACCATAATGCCAGCATGCTATTTATCTACAGCACATTCTTTCAATAAGACATATATTTGACATTAAATGTTTTTGGTAATTCTTTTCTTAGACAAGACATTTCCTCAACAACCATTCCCTTGACATAACATTGGTTCAATTTAACATTAGAGTTGGCCTGATTTAGAGTTAGCGTTGATTAAAATTATATGTTAAGAGAAATGACTTACTTGTCTAAGAAAGAGGATTGTAAAAAACATGTAATGTCGAATATATTTTTTATCGAAAAAATGTACTGTAGAATGTTGGCATCACAGTGTTTGGTGTTAAGTTGGCAAGTAAATAACTTTCTAGAAATTGTGCCGTAATTCCTGCAGAGCCCTACTATATTCTAAGCAATTATGTTTATGCCCGTGTCTGTACCTATGCCATACTTACGCCCATGCTTGCTTAAAAGTGCCCGACTTTTAGACCAGATACCAAATAATTGTGCCCGTGCCTATGCCTATATTTGTGCACCTTTTATTAGGCACGGGCATATGCTGGGCCTGCAGATCCCTAATATAAATATTAAATTTTTTGGTAGTGCTTGACATTTTGCGCCTGGTACTTTAGGGATGTTAATAGACTATTAAACTACAGGTTAAAACTAAATAACTATAAAACTAAACTATTATAAGATTGAGTTACTATAGAATTAAATTATTATAAGATTGAATTATTATAAATTGAATTAATATAAAACTAATAATCATAATTGAATTGATATAAAATTAGATTGGTATAAATTAGATTAATATAAAATTGGACTTGTTTAAACTATTTTATTTAGTTTTTATTTTTATGCACCCTTGCATAATTGTGCATAATTGTACATAACAATGCATATTTGTGCATAATAATGCAAGGGGTGCATAAAATATGCAAGGGTATATAAAAATCAAATAGTTTAAACAAGTCCAATTTTAATTCAATTTGGTTATTTTTATATTGGTTTTAGTTTAATTCAATTTTTTATATTTAATTCTAGTTTAGTTCAATTTTTTATATTTAATTTATTTAGTTCTAATTTGACTTAGGTTTTTTTTTATCTGGTTTAGTTTTAATCTGATTTATAAAATCAAATTGGACTGGATCAACTATTAACATCCATCCCTATGGTACTTTGTGCATGCCGGCACTTTGTGCCTAGTATTTTGTGCCTGGCACAAAGCGCCTGTGCCTTTAACAGTGCCTAGCACCTTTGTGCCTATAGGCACAGGCATGAAGGCACTAGTGCTCTGGTCTGGTGCCAATATGCCGGACATGACATTTGACCCTAATTAAAACATAAAGTGCATTTATATAAAATATATATTTATAGAATATGCATTAACAAAACATGCAATTAGAATAATTCTAATTGCATATAAATTATTTTATACTTATAAATAACCAAATTAAAAAAATCAAAAAAGTAATAAAATCATTATTTGTAATTGAAATCACCAAACTTCCTGTTGATATCTTCTTGACATTTCTAGTGTTTTAATATATTTTCCTGCATCCACTTCACTCATTCCACCTTCAGATATAAAAATATATTTAAAAGCATCCATAACATCTGTGGGCATATTATCAGACTTCCTAATTTAAGAATCAAAGATTAAAATCGTATAGAAATTTGAATAACTTTAATTACAGAGCTCTTAATTACCCTGATATATATATATATCCCTCTCTTTCATGTACAATATCCCATACCAATTGTGCATTTTCTTTTAGAATATCTTGTACATACACTTTTTTATCCTTAATATTCGATGTTTAGATTAACATTACTCATAGTTAATTCAGTATCTCACATATATTTTTAATAATACCTGATCTCTGGAGAAGGCTACAAACACTCTTAATTGTCCTTCATCAACGTATTGTTTCCACTGATCTTTATAATAGTAATCTTTATCCTGATATCTGCATCCAAAAAACAAATAATTTTCTAAAAGAACGTATAATTAATATAATTGTCTTGATATTTTAAATAAATGTATTTTTAAGGATATACCTGTCGCCCCCTCATATATGCGTTCCTCCAAGAAAGCGCGCATAACTGAAACTCCAGTTCCTAAATTCACAATATTGTAATTAGCTCATATCGGCGAATTTGCGGAATTGGCCTATATTAAGGTCCATATATTTTAACAATGCGATTGTAAAACTGAC
The DNA here is from genome assembly GCA_910591965.1 of Dentiscutata erythropus. NCBI lineage: Eukaryota > Fungi > Glomeromycota > Glomeromycetes > Diversisporales > Gigasporaceae > Dentiscutata > Dentiscutata erythropus. The sequence goes on along the minus strand of CAJVPY010004791.1, from coordinate 6,945 downwards.
CCCAAAATTTCAGCTATTATGTATTCTGTAATTGTTAAATCCAGGGACCTTAATTTAGATCCATTCCGATATGTATCAATAAACTTAAGGAATATTTGACTTTTTTTTTCTTTACCTGGTCCAATAAGAATAATTGGGGTAGAAGTTGAAGCTGGCAATCCCATCGTTCCTCTCGAAATGGAGATTGGAATAAAACATTCATCTATTTATATATGAACTTTAATTTTTTGAATGTGTATGAATATAACCTTTCATGATGAAACTGACGCAATTTTTGAATCTGTGCCCGGTTTGTTGAACGTCTACTTAAACATAACCAATCAGATCATACCTTTATTTGTGTTGATCCTTTAAGATTTGAAAATTTTTAGTAATTACTTGATCAAATTCGATAAGGTTTTTTTTTTATTTTAATTCTATAATTCTATATGTCTATAGTTATAGAATTAAAATAAAAAAAGTTTATTGAATTTGGTTAATAGATGTCAGTAAAAGTTCAAAAAATCCTTGAATATCTAGGAAAATACTAAAATCGGGTGAATTTTTCTCTTTTAAACTTTGATCAAAGATTTCTTGACATCTATCTATCCAAATTCGATGGATTTTTTAATCCTATGAGTCTATAGAATCAAATAAAAAATTTTACCAAATTTGTATGTATAGTTATCGAGAAATATTCATTACAGCTGTTCTCATAAATTCTGGACAACTGATATAAATTGTTTAGGCCGAATTCGATAAGTTTTTGAATTCAGTGTTATCGGCATTTGATTTCGACATTACAGCAATGTCGATAACACCAAATTCAAAAACTTATTGAATTCGGCCAAATGATCATCGGGCAATTTTTGTCATTGTCCCAGGATTTATGAGCTGTAAAGTTAAGAAAAGAAATTTGCCGCAATTTTTATTTTATAGATAATCTATAGATTCATAGAATTAAAATAAATAAATAAAAAACTTCATCGAATTTGGATATCTTCAAAGTTTAAAAAAGATAAATTTAGCTTTTTTCCTGATACTCGAGAATTTTTTTTAAACTTTTATCGAAGATTTCTCGACAACCGTTAAACCAAATTCAATAAAACTTTTTTATTTAATTCTCCAAGTGTAAAGAATTAAAATAAACAAAAATTTACCGAATTTGATCAAGTATTTATTATCGCGGTTTTCGAAATGGTAGAAATGAGTATAAAAAAAAATTTGTATAGTATACCTGTATACTGCGTATACTCATACCGGATTACCTTAGCACGTTGATTTAAGATCGATGTTTGATTACATACATACGTACTTAATGTTTGAAACAATAAGTAAACCAAGCATCGATCTTCAATCAAGGTACTAAGGTAATCCGGTATACAGTATACGGGTATACTCAAAAAAAAATTTTTTTCCCATTTTCACTCATTTCGAAAAACGCGATAAGAAATCATCGATAGAAATTATAAAAATTTTCAAATCTTAAAAGGATCGACGCAAATAAAGCCGTATGTTTAATTAGGTATTCAACAAACCGGGCACAGATTCAAAAATTGCGAAACTGACCTGGAACCAACCCAGATAGCCATTTGGTGCAAACCCCTTCTCTTGGTTTTTGCAATTTAGTTTTATATTTTACTATAGCAACAGTTAAATGAATCTGTCCTGGATGAGCTTTTAAAGAAGAAGATATTGAAAATTGTCGAGGCTGTATTTCTGGAAACATATCAATTATATATTCTAAAGGAATTTCAGCAGAAGAAAAATCTTGAAGAACTTCAGAAATCGTACGCCGAACACGTTGATTATACGCGTATAAGTCATCCTTCATATAAATAATAAAAACTTAGTCATGACATAAGTACATATTGTAATGTAAATAATATATCTTACTTGACCCTCTGCAGAACAAAACTCTTTTAATTTTTCTATATGGTCTTCGTTTGTAACGAAAAACTTTAAAAATTCAAAGAATGATCGGCGAGGTGTGCTAAAAATATCCAGATAATCTTCAAACAATTTTCTCAGCGTTAAAGGAAAATTCCAGTGAGTAGGGATTTTATGATCTAGTATGTAATAAAAAAAAATTTTTTTCAAAAATTTAAGCTAAAAGCGTATTATAATATAAAAGTTTTATTAAATAACCTTCATCATTTGGTATAAGAACAAAAGCGTCATCTGCAATATTAGATAAATCCATCATTTTGATAACTTCATTCACTTCTTCGGACAAATTTTTTGGACGGATGACTGCAACATCACCAGGAACATACCTAAATGTAGACCAAAATTAAGAAAAAATATCTATTGAAATATTTTTACACAGATAAAAACTCACTTAAATTCAGCACCATCGACGTCTAATTCTATATGACGAACATCTTGAAAATGATCATGCGCTGTTACACGTTCATTCTTAACTAAACGCACGTAGATTTCACCATTACTAGTTTTTTCCTTGTTTTCATCAAATTTTTGATTAACAAATTCAATGCGAAATCTTGCTGGCGTAGAATAAATAATGATAATTAAGAACAAGATGTGTATATAAACTTGTAGATTTAAATAACATTTTAATTGATACTAAAGGATATAATAAGATATCATCAGACAAAGCTTCTAGATTCGGCGTCAATGGATAATTTTCCATTATAATTTCCCACAAGTTTTTTAACCATGGATCAAGGGTTCCATCTATGCTAAAAATATCATTTTATCATTCGCACATATGACATAAAGAAAAATAAATGCATCAATAGCATAGAATTTATCAATTTGTATGATTTCGTATTATAACTAACCCAAGATAATGTTGATCATCCCCATCTCCTCGTGGAAGTATACTCTGAGCACCCAATTGCAAAAGACGCTTAAAAAGCTTTTTGGCAGGCCAATTATACCTTTATGATAAAGAAAGATTGTAATTACATTATCTGCATGAACTCTTATGTAATAGAAGCAAATCAATTTTTTTCTCATTAAACATTACCTTACGTATGAAGAATCACCAAGACCAAAAACGGCGAAATTCATTTGATTTAAAATATCATTTGGAAGGTTTTTCCTCAATAAATATTTCCAAAATTTCTGCGCACAAAATAAATACATATCTAACTGACTGAATAATATTAACATTTTTATCAAAGCAATCATGGACATACTCTCATATTGCTCGGCTCGTCACCTTGACCTGTTGTTGAGCATATAAAAATGACCAGACGTTCATTTATCAAATTTTCCTAAAGTGGCAAATAAAATATTATATATACTGATTATATTAACCGAATTAATGGTAGATAGTTATTGTATACCCTCTCATAATCATCCATTGGATAAACTCTAGTTTTGAAATGACGCCTTCGTGCTTGTCTATAAATTCTTTCTGCAATGTCTTGGGCGCAACCTGTCTGGCTACCATAAAGTATAAGTAAATGACGATTCGATAGATCAGACGAAGCATTATGCGTAAATGATTTTTCGACAGATTCTTTAGCGAGCATATTTATTTGTTCGCGAATTATTAGAATTTTGAAGATATCTTTTTAGTGAATTGGTCGAGAATATATCGATATCACATGTCAACCGGTTTTCTGTTGTGATCTCTGTAAATATTACTATATATTAACGTAACGTCCATTTGATTGGATGTCGATCCTTGAAATTTCATTGGCTGCTTATAGTAAATGTTTTAAATTCGCCAGAAGCAAGTAACATCAAAGAATAAAATTTCTTTAAAATTTTATTATACAAATTTATGACTTGCTACTTGCAAGTCATAAATTTATAGTTGACAAAATTTTATAGAAATTTTATTCTTTGATGTTACTTGCTTCTGGCAAATTTAATCAGATATAGAATTGAAATATTATGGTCTTCGAATCATGTATATAAGGCCTTCAAGTTCACCTTACTTTACCTTTAGACTTCAACCCTTCCTAATTCTTAGTTGAATTCTCGCTTCTTTTAGATTCTTCCTCTTAAATTTTATCTAATAAATATACTAATTTGTGTTTTTATACATGGATACTCTATAAATAAACCCATTTGTATTGTTAACATATTTATGTGACCTGTGAAGGGAAGAATACAAACTTCACAAAAGAAGTTTAATAAATAAATTATACAACCTTGGTATCCTCATATACTCAGAGTTGTTGCCTTTTTCAAACAAGCTTTTGTACTCTCTGATAAGTATAGTTTAGTTGCTATATTAATTATTAATTAGTTAGTGGATATAGTCTTCATACTATAGTACCATGTTCCTTGGATCAGTTTAGAGAAGTTGATTCAAGTGTGACACTAGGAACTGAACCATGACAAGTACCAGCATAAGAGTTGGATTAAATCTTTCCAGCCAATGAGATACATCTCTACATAGTAGTTGGGACAAGTAGATAATATACAGTTCACCCTACTCTTGTTATAGTGGATACCTTGTTATAACAGAGGAATTCTCTGAAACAATTTAAAATTTTTATTATTATACTATATAATGCTATAGTGGATATTCATTATAATAAACAAAATTTTTCAGCCCGATCACCATGTTATAACAAGAATGAACTGTAATCTTCAAAATGAAGTATCTTAAAGGTTTTTTATTTATTTGTTTTATATCTTTTTCTTATATAATTGAACTTTTGTATAAATTGTTTATTAAAAACTTTTTTTATAATACATATTTTATATATATTGTCTATTGAAGTTGTAAGGGAAGTTGATATTATGACACAGATGTGTAATTTTGACACATTTGTATTTTTTAATAATATATTGCAGTACATAAATCAAAATTAAAAATTTTAGTACTGTTCAATTCATTTTACTAAAATGATATAATTTTTTAATTGCTAAACCACAAGATATAAGTAAAAGTTAACATTACTTATGCAGTATTAAGTTTCTTTTAATCACAAAATTCTTGTACTATCAGAATGTTTTATTCTCATTTATAGTTGTTCCAATTCTATATTTTTATTATATATTTTCTTATTTGGATAATGTCTGGAGGAAGAATGCAGTATATAATATATACAATATGAAATAAATAGTGATCACAGTGCATTATGGGATCTGCCTTACTTCACTGACAATCATTTCACCAACAGCTCATTTAGCCAACATTACACCAAGTAACAATTTACTAATAATATATACTTCCAACTAATAAAATGCTAATTCTAACCTTATATGATGTCGGCTAAGTAAACTTTCGGTGAAATTATTGTCAGTGAAGTGAGTAGCACTATGCACTATGATACCCCAAATATAAAAAACATAGATATTTTTTTGAGTAAACTTTGAAAGTTCATATTTCAAACTTTTTTTTAAGTCAATTTTTTTTTATTGGCAGATGATTAACTCAATAAGTAATTTTTTCAATAAATTTCATGAATAAATATATTTTTTCTGGAAATTTTTATATAAGCAACTCTTAAGTGCATTATAATACTCTACTTGTTTTTATATTTTATATAAAATAATACTGTAATAAAGAAAATTTTTTAAATAAAAATTTGTAAAAAATGCAAACAAATTTTTTGTCTTTGCAACTCATAATAAATTTTAAAAAACACTTCATAGTATTTTACTAAAAAAAAATAAAGGCTTAGAAAGTAAATTTAAGTTTGTGATATATATAGTATTAAAAAAGATTTAATACTTGAACCTTTACTACTATATTTAAATTTTAAAAGAAGAAATAAGTTCTTTAGTCAAATCTGAAGATATAAGTTGGAACTAATAGTAATATAAATAAAGCATTTATTTAATTTCTAATATGAATTATCTGAAAGAATTTATAATTGAAGTTGAGATAGATTAAAATAAAGTATTTATTTATTTCCAAGTATAATAATCTGGTATATTTTTTTTTTTTTATAATTTAGCAATCTTGTTTTAACTTTATTAGGCTAAAATATTTAACTCACAGGTAAAATATCATTTTTGCTAAAGTAAACTAAAGCACCATCTAAGTTACAAGTCTTGGCTAATCTGGCTTATTGTAACACCAAAGTGCCCAAATCACCCATGTTTGATCTGCTATAGTAAAGTTTATCTTCATATCAAAAAACTCTACAAATAAATTCTTCAATATATCACCGAATAGTATTTATGGCCTATCAAAACTGCTATCTTTTTTAAACCTTCTTCCTCTAGCTTTATAAGCAAAAGGATTCATAGTCTCCAACTGACTTATAAAAAAAAAACACTAATACTAAAGATAAAGAGAACAACATGAAAGGGAGAAAGAAAAAAATTGTCTAAGCAACAAGAAAATGAACAAAAAGAAAAAATGAAACAAGAAAAAAAAGGCAGAAAAAAAACAATCTATTTATAACCCATGCCAGGCATAGTTGTAAAATTTATATACTAAATTTAAAATCTTGTATATCTCTATTGTAAAGCTTTACCTTATTGTTAGGTCTCTTCCAACTTTACTGTCCAGTCTGGGTTAGTTCGTTAACCAGAGCGCTGATTGGTTCATTATATAGTATAGATACATCATTGTCAAACAATCCTGTGTTTATGTCCTACTTTGTCTGTCTAAAAATGGAAAGTGTAAACAATGCCAATCTTTTGAAAGAGGTAAGCTGGATTGCCCACTTTTTGTCAAAAATTTTGATAAGGTCAGCAAGAGGTGGTAGAGATGAAAAAAACCACTAGTTCCAAACCAAAAAAGTGTGTATACTTTTCTTGCAAAGTATATCAGGGACTTGTTGACCGAGCAAAAGGCAGATACTTAAAGAATGTTAAAGAGTGAGTGATAAACTCTAAGCTTGTCGGCAAGTAGCATATGAGAACTACTTCTAAACAACAAGTGCTTCCATTACAACAGTGAGTAATAAATTCTGAGCCTGTTAGCAGGTAGCATATGAGAACTACCTCTAAATAACAGGTGCTGTAGTTCCTCGACTTATCTTACTTATTACTTTTTCAACTAGTTATAATGTATTTATTAAG
>CAJVPY010004790.1:0-12192 GCA_910591965.1 Dentiscutata erythropus | reverse complement strand
GTCTATATATAAAGCAACCTGGTTGGATGGCATACGAAAAATTGAAAAAATTGATAAAAATAATAGTAATAATAGTGACTATATCTACAAAAGATTGCGCGAACAGAATAGCATCGTTGCACTCAAGACTTTGTCTAATTCAAAGGAAAAGACAAATCAAAATTCTATTGATTTTTTAAGCGAGGTAGGCTAACATTATATTATAAAAATATGTAATAGCCTGTTAAACTAACGCATTTATATAATTTATAAGTTTAAAAATCAGATGTACTGTAGATTATATGGTAGTGATCTTCAGATACTTATAACCCAAAAACTGATAAATACTTCATGGTATTTCAGTATGCTGATGATGGAAATATTTACAAGTTCTTACGATCAAATTTTAACGGACTTACATGGAAATTTAAATTAAATCAGCTCAAAAATATATCCGAGGATCTTATGCAAATCCATGAAGCTGGGTATATTCATGCTGACTTTCATAGTGGTAACATTCTTCACGATAAAGGTGCTTCTTATGTCTCGGATCTAGGATTATCTAAAAAGGAAGGCGAAAATAGTACCGAAAGTGGTATCTTTGGAATCATGCCTTATGTTGCTCCGGAAGTTTTATCAGGCAATCTACAGTTTACACAAAAAGCCGATATCTATGGGTTTGGTGTTATTATGGCTGAAATGACAACTGCTCAAAAGCCTTTTGATGGATATAAATTTGATATAGACCTTGCGATCAAAATTTGCAATGGATTGAGACCAAAGTTTGCTCCTGGAACTCCTGATTGTTATATTGAATTAGCAAATCAGTGCATGAATTCGGATTCACAAAAACGGCCTAGTGCTGGGGGATATTTATTACAAAATCAATGATTGGCTTAGGATATTAGCTGCAGATGATCGAAATTCAGATGATAAAAATGAAATTAAAAAACAGTTCTTAAACGCTGACGAAATTGTTAAAACATTACCAATAATTTCTCAAATACATCCTGATCATTTGTACACTAGTAAAATTATAAACACCCAAAAAATATCAAGTGCGATTAAAGGTATTGTTTAAAGATTAATTAAAAATAAATATTATGCTGTAAATAATTTAAATATCTTTTATAATTCTTAATTAAGAATCGTCCTCAAGCAAGCCTATGGATTATGTTAATATTCCTACTAGTAAGTACTACAACGTTAAATTATTAATGTAAATTACAGCATTTATACAAATTTTATTATTTTATTTATTTTGTTTCAGATTATTAAATTAATTTAAAGATATAAATTTATCAAATACGATTAAAGATATTATTTAAAATTATAAAATTTATTAATTACTGTATTTGTTGAAATTAAACATTGACATTGAATTTTATATTTTTATATTTCTAATAAATAAAAGCTTTGATGTGAAAAGTGATTATTTAGCAATTATGTAAGGATAATAACGAAAGAATTAGTTTGTCGAAACAAACTCTGATCATCCTTAATTTAGAGTTGTGTAATGTAAGATTGATAACAAGTACAAAAAAACATTAGTAGATAATGTTAATCTTGTTATAATTTTTTTTATTATAATGTAACCTGTTATATACAAGACTTAGGCTTAGTATAAAGAAATTGCTTGAACCGTATAAGAAGTTACAAATTGACAAATACTGTCAAACTATACCTCACCAAAAGTGTATAAACTGTTAAGAGGATTGTTGATTTGGTAATTATTTAATTTGATGTAAAAGGCTTCCAAAAATACAAAATTATATAAATGATACTGTCTGTTCGAATCATAATAAAATTGGCTAAAATTGAAGCTAACAAATCATTTTATCTGAATTTTAGACTCAGCTGATGTTTTAAAAATCAAAACCCGTTATTTGGTTATTATTATTATTATTTTCATCTACACAATAACAATTAGACCTTGCTCTAGCGTTAGTGATTGATTTAACAGACATGTTCTATAACTAAATAGCTTCTAATTTTAATGCTTGTACAATAATTTGTCTGAAATATAACATAGGGCATTATCACACTTACACTTAAAGCATGTATCGTCCTGCATATATCTAAAGCCATCCAAGACTGGAATAACGACAAGCGTGTATCCTCTTTACAAGTATATTTATGAGTAAGATTATAATGCGTTTGAAACATTCAATTATATATTACATGATACTAAATATTTGTAAGCAGAAAACCGTGATTGGAATTTAGTTAATTGATATATAATTACTGAATAAGATAATAAACGAATGTTTTTTTATACACTTTCCTCTTCTAATAAATGGTACGCAGTATTGTTAATAATACGTTAAAATGCAAGCCACGCTGGTTATATATAGAAATTTCTTAAATTTCATATAATAAAAAAGTGTTATTTGTTCTAATACAATTGAAGATTCACTGATATAACTAATACAAAGAACAATTACGTAAATAATTAATTAACCAATTAGACGTGTTAATGCATCAATTTTTTTCGTGAACAATATTATAACTACGTTAGTAAAATTTGAATTGAGCTTATTTTTAAAGTATAGATCGTACGCAAGTGGCGGTCAAAAAATAATATCTATGGATATTTGTACCATAATTTAAGATTTGGTACACGTATACGTGCATACATAAATTTTGAACTTAAGCTTACGCAATTGTTTCACAAAAATTGAATCTCATCGCTTCGTTTATAATTTCAAATGCGAAGCATACATAATATAACCTACTGTGTGAATCAATAACTCTTTCTACTGCATTCATAATGACATTAATATTTACGTAGGTTATTGTTTCAAAAAAATATATAATATTTTAATTATCTTCTAATTTATTTAAAATTTAGCAATAGGTGGTCTGGTTACATTCCAAAGAGAATTATAATCATCTTACTTTGTATTTCTGCTACTATTATCAGCTATGCTGGTACGTTTCAATGTTAAATTTTTGTCTTTAAATACTTGTAAAATTTACTAATTAAATAATATTTTTTTTTATTAATGAAAGATCGTTCAAATATGGCAATTGCTATAGTTTATATGGCTAAGGAATTCAATTGGGATCATAGGTTGCAAGGCTATGTATCATCATCATTTTACTTTGGATATCTTATAACTATAATTATAGGAGGCATACTTTCTGATAAATTCGGTGGTAGGAGAGTATTAGGCGTAGGTAAGTAACTTTCTAAGAGATATAATATTTTTTAAAAAAATCAAGTTTGGTTATTTCTGAACTAACAATTTATTTCAGCTGCCGCAACTTGGACAGTATTTACTTTGCTTACTCCAATTGCTGCCAGGATAAACATATATTGCCTTATATTGTGTAGGATTTGTTTAGGAATGGGTGAAGGCCCGACATATCCATCTATTTATTCTTTAATTTCAAAATGGTTTCCACCTGAAGAACGATCTAGAGTTGTTTCAGTGATAGGAGTTTCAGGTCCATTCGGTATGCTAATTACCATGCTAATTTCAAATCTATTGGGTTCAAGTCAATTTGGCTGGGAAAGTATTTTTTGGCTATTTGCATTTATTGGTTCTATTTGGTCCGTTATTTGGTATTTTTATGGGAAAAGTGATCCTAGAGACTATTCAGGAATCAGAAAAGAAGAATTAGATTGGATTTTTAAAAGCGAATTTGTTGTTTGTTCAAATAATAATTTAAGGAACTATCAATCAGAATCTAGGGAATGTATTACGATTACTGACGACGATCATAGAGTTTCTCAAAATGAAAATGATATGTTACTACCAAAGGATCAAGTATCATCAAAGCAACAGTTTGCACATAAAATTCCTTGGAAATTGATATTTTCTCGTCGTGAAGTGTGGGCTATCTTGCTCTGTCAATTTTTTAGTTTTTGGACCTTTTTTATTCTGCTTAATTGGTTACCAATATTTTATTATGAATATTTCCATGTAGATATTCATTTAATTGGATTTTACACTGGTAAGAATTCGTAATATAATTTATATTATTACAGTTGAAAATCTCAAAATCAATAGCATGGTGAACATCAGTATTGAGAGGTTATCAGATTTGAAATCATGGTAAACTATTAAATTTATATGGCAGAAAAAAAACAGAAAAAAATTTGGTAGATTAATTTTTTATTAGATATGACAGGTTGTCAATTTTGACAGGAACAGTTTTGAGAGGTTCAACTGTTTAGTTAATATTATCTATATTTATCTTTTATTTTAAATCTTTATCAAATTTTTTAGCTTTACCTTACTTATCATACATCATAACGGGATCTATAGTTGGTTATGCAATTCATAGATTAAAATTTAATATTCTAACTGTACGAAAATCTGTTAATATAATTGGAACCCTTGGAATATCGATATCTCTTTTATTGGTAAGCACGAAAAAATTGCGAAATTTTTTGATATAGTGACTATGATATTAAACACCACTGGTGCAATTTAGTAAAACGCGCCGTATCTTTTCATTCATTCAATTTATTTTATTTTATTTTTGATTCGTATATTATTTTACAGACAACATATTTGGCAAAAACTTCACTCGAAGGATTATTAATGATAACGATTGGATTTGCATTATTTTCATTTCAAGTCTCAAGTTATCTTGCATCTCAAGTAACTATTATTTTATTCATTTATTTATTTAATAATTATATCTACATATTTACTTATTTATTTTATCTATTATAAAATTAAACCCTTGTCAATTATAGTTGGATATTGCACCAAAATATGCAGGTGTAGTAGCTGCCTTAGGAATTACCTTTGGGATGGTTCCAACTTTTTCGAGCTGCATTAACAGGTTGAATATTAGAAGTTACTGATAATGATTGGAGTATTATTTGGCGTATATGTTGTTTATTGGAGATTATCAGAGCATCAATTTATATTTCCTGGGCTGGTGCAGATGTAGTAGTTGATTGAAGTGATGGAAATAAGGGTTATTTAATTATTTGTAAATATTTACATACTGAGTGTTGCCAAGGGAAAACCTGGAATTCATTATTTTCCGAAATTTCACTTTCAGAATCGGACTGATCTAATCCCTGATGAATTATAATAAACACTATTTAAATATCATGAGTCTGATAAGCCTGTTCTTTAAAACGGAATTCGTAAAATTCACAATTCCAGGTTTTCCCTTGGCAGCACTCATACTATAACATTAATTCATAAAAATTTTGTAAGACGTTCATATATAAATATATATAGTTCTGAAAATTAAAGTTATGCACAAAGTTACATTGCATGAAAATAACGATAATGAATGTCAATAACTGCAACGGTACATACTTACGCGAGTAATTTAAATGCAAAAAAGAAATTATTAAATTAGGAAATCTGAGTAGTATTAATATAAATACGAGGTGTTCTGTTTAATACTTTCAAATCCTATACTAAGAAAAAAGAAAGATTTTTTATCATCCACAATTGGTTAGCTTTTAATTTTAATACATGAGTAATGTGATTCGTCCGAAATACGTATGGACATTAAAAGAATGTGTCTGCCCTGTGTAGTGCCCTAGATTGAGAGTGAGATAAATGAGCATGTGCATAAGTTATACGGGGTGAGAGCTTATTAAGGGATTCGGTTTAATGATAATTGGATATTAAGGAAAGTATATTATTATGTCTTATCGGATTATACGTATTACTCTTCTAACCCGTTATTAATATTTATACCCATCCTTTACCCGATTTAGATACATTCTATTATTATTCACTAAAATTAGGTATGAAATATTCCCACTATACGATTATGATGCAATTATTACCTATTGACGAAAATTAGCATATCACCTGCATATTTTCAAATATAGCTACGTACTAACTCTTTTTGAACATTTAAAACATCAAAGACTGGAATAATGATAAGATTTTTACGAGTACGTACATTTATGAGCAAGATTATCGCTATAATGCAATTTGTTATGCGCATTATAACATTCAATTATATTACAGATAACATTCAATTATATTACAGTATAACCTGTCAAAACTGGTATGCATGATAGACAAATTTTACATCAGCTTTAAAAAGTTACAGTATAACCTGTCAAAATCGATCCTGTTAAAACCAATCACCTGTCAAAAATCGATAAAAATTTGATCCATTATGTTTGTTTATAATATAGTAATTTTAACCTCAAACCTGATAACCTTTTAAATCATGCATACCGGTTTTGAGGGTATACTGTAATTTAATACCCTTTCTATATTCGTAATATACGTAATAAGCAAATTGATTTTTATCATGATTTCCTCTTCTAATAAAGTCATTAATTGACAGGTACAAAATACGGTTCATTGAAAAAACCTTGATCATTTTAATTAGGGTCGTGTAGCACAGTAAGATTGATAATAAGTCACGGTAGTTAAACATAGAAGGCTCTTAATTATTTTATAATATGATTGATAGATTAGCTGATATAATTCATGCAAAGAACAATTAAACCATTGATTAACAATCTGATGTGTTAATTTCAGGTTCATTCAAGTTACAGAATCAGCTACCATAAAACAATCTGAACTTTTTTCGTGAATAATATCATTGTAACGAGTTTGTTTTTATACTTTAGTATAGATTTTAATTGTACCATACTAGATATGCATATTTTTTTATTTACTTTATACGTAAAATATCAATACTGGAAACCTTTAATATTTGGTATGCACATAAATGCATACGCGCTTGCATTGATTTGAATTTACGTTTATTTGTTTAATTAACGTTACCCATTATTATAAACTTTATGCGAATCAATAACACTTTCTTCAAGACTCATAATGGAATTAAAATTCGCGTAGGTTATTATTTCCAAAAGTTTAGTTTGTTTTATCTATCTAGCAATTTATTTGAAATTTTTAATAATTGGTGGTCTAGTTATATCCCAAAGAGAATTATAGTTATCTTTCTTTGTTTTTCTGCTATTATTATCAGTTATGCCGGTAAATTTCTATGTCAAATCCTTGTCTTTGAAAACTCGTAAGATTTATTCATCGATTAATTAACTATTTATTTTTCACGAAAGATCGTTCAAGTATGGCAATTGCCATAGTTTATATGGCTAAGGAATTCAATTGGGATCATAGTACCCAAGGCTACGTATCGTCATTTTATATTGGATATATCACAACTCAAATTATAGGAGGTGTGCTTACTGATAAATTCGGTGGTAAGAGAGTATTGGGCATAGGTGAATAATAATATTCTAAGAGATATTTTGTTTAAAAAAAAACAATTTAGTTTGGTTATTTCTGAACTATTCATTTATTTCCAGCTGCCGCATCTTGGACATCATTTACTTTACTTACTCCAGAATAAATATATACTGCCTTATATTGTGTAGGATTTGTTTAGGAATTGGTGAAGGTCCAACATATCCATCTGTTCATTCATTAATTTCAAGATGGTTTCCACCTGAAGAACGAACTAGAGTTATTTCTGCAGTAGGGATTTCAAGTTTTATCGGTATGGTAATCACCATGCCAATTTCAAATCTATTGGGTTCAAGTCAGTTTGGCTGGGAAAGTATTTTTTGGATTTTTTCAATTGTTGGTTCTATTTGGTCCATTATTTGGTATTTTTTTGGGAAAAGTGATCCCAGAGACTATCCAGGAATCAGCAAAGAGGAATTAAATTGGATTTTGAAAAGCGAATCGACTGTTTGTTCTGGAGATAATTTTGGTGATTATCAGTCAGGATCTAGGGAATATATCACAATTGCTGATGATTATCAATCAGGATCTAGGGAATGTATAACTATTACTGACGATGATCATAAAGTTCCTAAAAGTGAAACCGATATGTTATTACCAAAGAATCAAGTATCATCAAGACCACATTATGCAGATAAAATTCCTTGGAAATTGATATTTTCTCGTCGTGAAGTGTGGGCAATTTTGCTATGTCAATTTTTTAGTTCTTGGACCTTTTTTATTCTGATTAATTGGTTACCAATATTTTATTATGAATACTTTCATGTAGACATTCATTTAATTGGATTTTACACTGGTAAAATTTTTAATATTATTATTTTATTATATGTTTATTTTTATATTTATACATCTTTATAAATTTCAAATTTTTAGCTTTACCTTACTTATCATACATCATAATGGGATCTATAGTTGGTTATGTTTGTGATTATGCAATTCACGAATTAAAAATTCGTGTTCTAACTGTGCGAAAGTCCGTTAATATAATTGGATCTCTTGGAATATCGATACCTCTTTTCTTGGTAAACACGTAAAATTTCAAATTCTGTTTTATTCATTCATTCATTCATTCATTCCTTCTTTATTCATAAATATAATTTACAGTTAACGTATTTAGCAAAAACTTCACTTGGTGGAGTATTGATGATTACGATTGGATTTGCGTTATATTCATTCCAAGCCTCAAGTTATAATGTATCTCAGGTACGTACGTAATAAATTATTCGTTTATTCATTCATTTAATATAAAATTAAACTCTTGTCAATTATAGTTGGATATAGCACCAAAATATGCAGGCGTAATGTGTGGCTTAGGAATTACTTGTGGAGTGGTCCCAGCTTTTTTTGGTGTAGCGCTAACAGGTTGGATATTAGAGGTTACTGCTAATGATTGGAGCATTATTTGGCGTATATGTTCTTTACTTAATATTGTTGGGACAGCAATTTATTTTGCCTGGGCTGGTGGAGAGGTAGTAGTTGATTGAAGTGACAGAAATAAGTTATTTGAATTTTTGTAAATATTTTACGATTATGGTTAAAAGCTGATGAGTATTGGCGAAACTAGTAAAACTAAATACAATAGCCAATGAGATGCTCAAATTGAAACTATGATGAAAACTCAAAATTAGTTTACCTATAACTTAGTATACACTATAGCTTTAACTTCTTAAGAGCGCTTCTTTATCCATATATAACCTGCAATAAAATAATAAATATGTTGAAATCGGAAAATGCTGAAATTTTGATTTACTTTGAGATGAATTTTAAATTTTTTTTGATCTTTTTCTTTTAGAGTTAAGTTAGGGTTTAGATTAGTGTATATAGTAAAAGAGTATAGGTGGACTTTAGTATAGTTTATATTATCTAATCAAGACTAAAAATTCTCATTTGTTTCATAATTGCTATCTTTCTAGCTGTCACACCAATTTATCAAGACAGATTCTCTGAGCCGGAGTTAAATGCCACCCAAAAAATTCATATCATGTGATTAACATTATTCATTCAAAAATCAAATATACATTCGTTTTTACTAATTTTTATGGAAATTTTTATTAATAAGCATCGTATAATTGATATACTGCGATTATTAAATCACATGATCTGAAATTTTTTTGGGTGGTGATTTTAACCCCGGTTGATTAACTGTCGCCTTATATAATTGTTTACCTAATTTCCGACCGGAATTAATTTTTAATTTTTTTTCATTCCAAAAATAGAAATTGGCTTGTACTATGGTAAAATTAGCTTAGGATATTTTTTAACTTAACATGTGATAGTGATTTCATTAGTTAAATTTTTGGTAATTTCGCCTAACTTTTTGATCGTTGCTCTTCGCCAATAAAAATCAAATTCGAGAATCTGTCGTTATAAAATTAGTGCGGCAGTTATCTTTCATTATGATCTTTGACGATCACAGGATTACCAACTCAACTGTCCGTAAAACATCCGGAAAAAAACAAAAAGAAAAAAGACAAACCCGCAGAAATATTTCAATAAAAAGTTTAAAATAAAGTCTTATCACCTCAATATTAATCCGGATTTTATCTAAATTGAAAAATAGCAAACCAGTACAAACCATTAATAATAGCAAAACCATACAAATCATTAATAGTAGCAATATCTATTAAAAAGACGAATGAATATTTACTATCCTGGAATTGCAAGGAAATTTTGGCTGTAGTTCTCCTGCATGAAGATGATTACAAACTATAAGTTAATTTCCAATCCGTACGCATGTACGTACGTTTCGGTACGAAATCGTAACGCATGCATGTATGGGAAAAATAGATCGATTAAAAATAGAAACTCTAAATAAATGTTATTTAAATCCAATTGACAAGTTTACTGATATAATTAGTGCAAATTATAATTGGACTAGCGCTGAATTTTGAAAATAGCCGATAAAATTAAACCTCCGATTAACCAATTAGATGTGTTAGTTTCTTGTTTAAATGGTTTATAAATTTTGAGACGAGTATATCGCTGATCTTAACGCTTATCAAGTGAATCGAATCAAATAATAAGGTGAATCAAAAAGCATAGAATCTATCTGCTATCGTTATCCACGTAGTTCGTATGCACGTACTTAACTGATACAGTATAAATACTACAACCTTTTAAGTTTGGTACTCACATACGTACATGCGTATGATTATCTAATTTGTTACTCTAACTTGAATCTCATCGCTTTATTTTTATTTTCAGATTCTAAACACACAATATAAACTACTGTGTGAATCAATAACACTTTTTTTCGGGACTCATAATGGCGTTAATATTCACGTAGGTTATTATTTCCGAAAACATAGTATGTTTTATTTATCTTCTAATTTATCTTAAAATTTCAGCAATTGGTGGTCTGGTTATATCCCAAAGAGAATTATAATTCTCTTTCTTTGTATCACTGCTATTATTATCAGTTGTGCTGGTATATTTCAATGTTAAGCTTTGTCTTTAAAAACTTGTAAAATTTATTCATCAATTATTTGTTATTTTTCATGAAAGATCGTGCAAATATGGCAATTGCCATAGTCTATATGGCTAAAGAATTCAACTGGGATCATAGGATACAAGGCTATGTAACATCGTCACTTTATTTTGGGTACATTATAACTATAATTACAGGAGGTATGCTTGCTGATAAATTCGGTGGAAAGAGAATATTGAGCATGGGTGAGTAATATTCTAAGAGATAATCTGTTTAAAAAAAATTAGGGTTGATTATTCCTGAACTATTCAATTTTTTCAGCTGCTGCGGCTTGGACACTCTTTACTTTACTTACTCCAATTTCTGCCAGAATAAACGTATATTGTCTTATATTGTGCAGAATTTGTTTAGGAATGGGTGAAGGTCCAACATATCCATCTATTCATTCTCTAATTTCAAAATGGTTCCCACCTGAAGAACGAACTAGAGCTATTACTTTGGCAGGTGTTACAAATTTTGTCGGTATGGTAATCACTATGCCAATTGCAAATCTATTGGGCTCGAGTAAGTTTGGATGGGAAAGTATTTTTTGGGTATTTGCAATTGCTGGTTCTATTTGGTCCGCTATTTGGCTTTTTTATGGAAAAAGTGATCCTAGAGACTATCCAGGAATCAGCAAAGAAGAATTGAATTGGATTTTGAAAAGCGAAGCAATTGCTTATTCCGAAGATAATTTCAGAAATTATCAATTAGGATCTAGGCAAGACATTACGATTATTGACGATGATATTAGTGTTTCTGAAAGCGAAAATGATATGTTACTACCGAAGAATCGAGTATCATCAAGACCATATTATGCACGTAATATTCCTTGGAAATTGATGTTTTCTCGTCGTGAAGTGTGGGCAATTTTACTCTGTCAATTTTTTAGCTCTTGGAGCCATTTTATTCTGCTTAATTGGTTACCAATATTTTATTATGAATATTTTCATGTAGACATTCAATTAATTGGATTCTACACTGGTAAAAAATCTTAATATTATTAATATTATTCTATTTTTATTTTTTATATTTATAAACTTATAAATTTCAAATTTTTTTAGCTTTATCTTACTTATCCTACATCATAATGGGATCTATAGTTGGTTATGTTTGTGATTATGCGATTCATCAATTAAAAATTCGCGTTATAACTGTGCGAAAATCTGTTAATTTAATTGGATCCCTTGGAATATCGATACCTCTTTTATTGGTAAGTGCAAAAGAAATTACAAATTTGTTCATTTATTCATTATTCATTATACATGCTTTTTTTTCTTCTTTTATTCATATATAATTTATAGATAACATATTTGGCAAAAACTTCATTTGAAGGATTATTGATGATGACAATTGGATTTGCATTATATTCATTCCAAGCTTCGAGTTTTGTCGTATCTCAGGTAATTAATTAATTAATTAATTATTTATTTATTTTAATATAAAATTAAATTCTTGTCAATTATAGTTGGATATTGCACCAAAATATGCGGGTGTAATGTGTGCCTTAGGAATTACTAGTGGGATGAT
>CAJVPY010004789.1:0-12193 GCA_910591965.1 Dentiscutata erythropus | reverse complement strand
ATTTTCCGCGTATATAGTGAGGGGGGAAGGCGGGAGGGGGGTAACGTAAACCACTGAATCAAATTGGTCTCGCCTTATCTGTGACAGTTACACAAAATTTGGCATTCTGATTGGCCAATCATTGGTATATCGATATAAATCGATATTTTTGACCATACTGAACGATATTTTTGCAAAATCAAATCGATATTATTCACCGTCGCTGGTTCTTGATTTCAAACCCGCTTATGATTAGTAGTCATTATTACTAATCATAAGCTGGGTTTGAATACTGGAACCCCGACAACACGCGGTGTGACAATGATTTTGATTTTCAGGATTTTGACATAGAACTCGATAACTCAATATTATGAAAAGATTAAGAAGTTTAATTTAGACAGGTAAATTAAGTTATATACAAATAAATAAAGTTTCTTTATCAAACGATAGGTTAATGATTTCCCATAACACACGATAAAATCTTTATTTTTTAAATTATATTTTTTTACATTAAAAAAAAAAAGAGAAGGAAAGAATTAAAGTGAATAAGCGACTTTAGATTATTTAAAAAAAAAACCGCCACAAAAAAATACAAGAATTATCGCGAAACAACGAATGAACAATAATAGATAACCGAAAAATTATGAAAAATTATGCGAAGACACAAAGAAGCCACGTAAAATGATAAATCTTTTGCCAAAGCGACGAATGGCCACCAACCAACGATGAAAAAAGACTACAAAAACGGTACGATAAAACAACCACATCAAGACGAAAGAACCGGTGCGGAACAATTAACGTACAGGTGCAATAATGATGAAAGTGCAACCGCAAAATTAAGAAAGGATAGTGGAGAACCGTTACAGAAATAAAAAGGAATCACTGTGAAAAAACGACGAAATAACTTGCACTAACCAAAAGAACCAGTACAAAAAAACGAAAGGGTAATCATAGAAATGATAGAAAAACGATTCGAACAAAGTTAACTGCGAAAAAAATAGAAAATAAAATAAAATAATACAGAACAATATAAATAAAAAATAACGGAAGCGTAATTTTACATAAATGACGATAGCACGTGATCAAAATGTTATAAAGAAGTCTACTTATAAGCTTATTGGTAAAATTTTCATAATTATTACTTAATTACTCATAATTTAAAAAAATTAATATGCATAAATACTCGAAAAAGATATGTGAGTATCGAGCTTAACTTAAATTATTATATCTCACGAAGCACCCTTTATGGCACAGATGACTCACAATATTCTTGAACGGGCAGGGTTGTAGGGTGAAAGATCCGAGTATCTTTAGTTCTTCTTTTGTGTATGTGTTGGTTATGTATTCTATATCTTCCGCGGATAAACCACGGAAGATTTCATACTCATTATCTATAGGTACAACTTGGTTTGCGTTGCTGAAGTATTCTTCTGTGGGTAGACCATAAATGATTTCATTCAAATCGTAAATTTCTCTAGGCGGATCTAATGGTATAACGTCTGCGTTGTTGAAGTTTCTTATTTCTTCTATGGATAAACTATTAAAGATTTCATTTTCATGACAAATTCCCTTAGGCGGGTCTACAGGTATCGTAGGGCTGTCATTAATCGGATTTTTTTTTGGCTTTGGACCACGTCTTTCCCCCATACCTTTATAGAAAGTGCATTCTATATTACGTTTTATGCATTCGGTGCATTTCGTATTTGCGGCACGATCACATTTGGTCTTTTTAATTTTACAAACGTCGCAAGCGCATGTTACGTTGAGTCGGTTTAATGACATAGATTATTGACGTTTGATAATGATAATAATTCACAGGATTGTTTTGGAGATGTGAAATATAATTATTATGCTCAACGAATAAGTCTCAAAGTCAGTTAAGCGATACTTTAGTATTTATTTTATTTTCTGGCTTCTTACAAATTCAATCCACTAATGTCTTATATTTTCATATTGGAGTTCAACATGAGCCGTCCTTACACAACTTCGAGACAAAAGTCAATTTTAGCGATGCAGAGTCAGATATTTATAGAATTAAACAAGTTGTATGACAATATTTTAAAACATAAAGCAAGGTAAATAAAAAAAAATTTTGACTTCAAAAATTAAAATCAAAAGAATCGGGCAATTTACATATTTGCACCGAGGATTTTTCGTGCAATAAATTATAAAGCAATCCGACAAGGTTGTTAGCTAAATAGAGAGATTTATTGGATTCACAGAGTTTGAATTTTAGATAACAGCCATAAATATGTAT
Organism: Dentiscutata erythropus; assembly: GCA_910591965.1. Taxonomy (NCBI): domain Eukaryota; kingdom Fungi; phylum Glomeromycota; class Glomeromycetes; order Diversisporales; family Gigasporaceae; genus Dentiscutata; species Dentiscutata erythropus. The sequence goes on along the minus strand of CAJVPY010004789.1, from coordinate 9,957 downwards.
TTAAAATTTAAGCTGTCAGAACTCTATCATCAAAGAAAAAGAATAAATAAAGAAAAAATAATAAAATAAAGAAAAATAATAAAATAAAGAAAAAAATAATAAAATAAAGAAAATAAATAAGATAAATTAATTGCATAACAGATAAGAAACCAACAGATATATATAATATCAGTATTACAATATTATTATCTTTTTATTTTCCCAGAATAGTTTTATAGTGTTATAATGACATTTTAATATTCCTGGTGGAACGATCTAATATTAAGTTAACAAAAACTTATATTACTTTTTTAGTATGAGATAGCAAAAATAAGTTCAAAAATAAATAAATAAATAAAATAAAATAATAAAATAAATAAAATAAAATAAAATAAAATACATTATAATATCAAGCAAATATTCTTCTATACAATTTGACATTTAAAGTAAATAATTCATATTCAGATATATGATAGATCGGTGTCTTGTTTACCAAATGTAATGCAATATTTCCTTTTTTTTTTCTTTTTTTTTTTTTAACCTTCGCTATTGAGACTCCATATGGCATAATTTAATTTTCCAAACTTCAATAAACTTTTCGGTATTATTTTATCGTTAATCGTTACTGTATTGCGAGATCTGTGATGATCGGAACAATTGGAAATTTTTGAAAGGGGCTACATAAAAACAAAGTGCAAAATGTTATCCCGTAATTTTTTCCTGTGTCCTTATTTTTAACTCACTTATTATCATTATTTATTATTCTCTTATTCTCTTGTAAAGGAAATCCATTCCAGCGCGCTCAATGATAACTGCAGTTTAACTTCTTATATTTTAACATATGTTTGCTGAATGCATGTATCGTTTCTCCTTTATTCATGCCACACGTTTACTAATTACTTGATATATCTTTAGGCTTTCATTACATACATACTGCATAAATTACACTCTTAATATCTATATATAATTAATTCGTGGATAGTCGGATAATCTAACAGATAACCCCGTGGTCCACCAGATAACTTCGCAGATAACCTGAAAATTCTTAAATAATCACTTAGTTCACTAAATTTACTCAATAAGCTTTCGGTAAATTTTCTACAGACTGTATCCTTTCAACGTTTTACTTTTGCGGATCAGAGATGACTGTCAGACAATTGGAAACTTTAGGAAAATTATTTGGGCTCTGTCAATTAAAACACGGCTTATGGTTCTTTTTTTCATTTCGAGAAAGCCACACGCCACGTTAAAATTTTTATAGCTTTGTGTAACAACATGTCAATATGTGTCAATGACGATTTTTATGTAACGGTAAGGATCGACAATACAAAACAGTAGGCATCGACGTATATGTCAAATTATATAGATGTAACCTGTTGCGCCTCAGACTAACTAATGCATGCCTCAGATCAGGACCCCGAATAATACTAACAAAGAATTTCCGATCTTTTTATCCACTTTTCTTGAATTTGATTGGCTAAAAAAATTTTAACCAATCAAAGTTAACATTTTTCATATATAACCTTTGTTAGATGTACGGGTACGCACCTAAGATGCAAATCGTCAGGTGACGTGCGTAAACTATTGATCTGTCGTCTAAGCTGTAATAAGGTTTAGTCGACTAAAAATTTTTATAGTAAGCTACTATGTTTAGTCGATTAATTAGTCGACTAAACGTAGTAATCGACTAAACCGATTCCAATCCCTAAGCTGCAATCTAAGAGAGTAAAATAAAGACTTTTGACTTGGGCTCTTTTTTTATTCTTGCTTTTTTGAAATTTTTCTTACTGGTAGCATTCTTTGCTTTAATTCACTTTGGCATTTTTCTTAAAACCAGTAACATTCTATATTTTGAATCATTTTGGCGTCGTCTTACCTCCAGTAGCATTTTGAATCCTTTTGGTATTTCACCATCAACAGTAGAGCTTTTTACATTAAGCCTCTTCAGCACCTCAGTTTTTCTTTGAATTTCTTTGCCAAATTTCGTGGCACACTCTATTTCCAATTAATGCGTACTTTTTTTTATACGTTCAGTTTTTTTTTCTTGCTTAAGTTTTCGTCACATATTCTTCCTACTTAAGTCTCCGCAACACGTTCAATCTTCAATATTATTTTTTTTTATTCTATACGCATAATATATTTTTTGGTCAAATATTTGGAGACTATCTATGTTTATAATTTAGATATATAGCTAATTAGTATAAGTTAAAAAAAATTGAAGTTTGTTAAGGGTTATAGTTAATTTTATATAATATTATATAGAAAATTAGATGTAGGGTATATAGCCTAGTATAGTATAGCGTTTATCTATTAATAATTATAACAGATATTAAAATAGTAAGATTTTTTCTATGAAAATATAGGTTATTAGTAAATAAATAATTTTAAATATTTTAAATATAAAAAATTAAAAGCTATATATAAAGTTAAAAACTTTTTAATTGTAGTTAATATAAAAACAGATTGTATTCTAGTTAATATGCTAAGAGATTGATATTTATAATTAAAATCAGTTTTGGACTGACCAGCAAGCAAAGATATTTGTATAGCTTATTGTTCTAATCATAAAATATTTCACCTCATGATTATGATGCAACGATTAGGTATTATCAAAAATTTCCGTGACACCGCACTTGCCGACCTTATCACATTATATTGTACAAAAGTATATCATAAGTATCTTTTAGTAAGAAATTACAAACAATTCTAGATCGTATTGTAATAGATTCGCATTATCTTTTCTTTACTTTTTTTTTTCTCAGTAAATTAAGATAATATAAATATTTTATGAAGTCTTTTTTAGTTCAGCAATTGTTAGAATTATATAAAACGGACACTGCGTAAAGGGCTTGTCTAATTTTCCTGACGAAAATGATTAAAGCATAGTCCAATGCCATTTGATGTAACCATTATTCAATAAGTAGCAAAACGTTTACTGTGTTGACGCGAAACAACGCCATGGCATTATTTAGAATAATAGTTTAATTTGGATCAAAAATTTGAATTACAACACTGCACGTTATTTCACGACAATGCGTACTATGCTTATTACCAATTATGAAATGAGTGATACTAAATTAAACTCAAGGAAGTGAATATCCTATTATTAGTACTATAATTCAATTAGATTCGACCGATCAAGTGCCAAATAATGAATAAAATTTAACCAAATAAAACAAAACTGGAAAAAGCACAATAGGGATGTTCTATAGAATAGGTGGGCAATATAAGAAATAAGCTTCGCTAATAATTAGTAATCATTGATAGATATTTAGCGGAATTGCGGAGTTTATGGAGTTTGCCCATCTATTCTATAGAACATCCGGAAAATTAATGTTAGTCAAATGTTTGTTTGGCCACCTAAAATTGTGACAGGTATCATATCTGTAGATCTGCAAATAAACAAAGGAATAACCCATCAGTTATAATTCCGACAAAAAATTGTTACACGAAATGATAACAATTAATTGTAACACGTTGTATCGCCATCAGATTTATACTGCCCAATTCTTGTTACCTTGTTTAATAAATTTTTTTAACCTTACTATGGTACGTACAGCGCGTACGTATGTATGTTTGAAAATTAAATTATTTTATTCCAGATCTAGTCAAGTTATCAACAATTATAACCAATGGGTTCCTATATTAGATCGGCTGATATGTTGTAACGATCGCATAAATGACAATTTTGGTTATTAACTATTTTCATGACGGAAAATCAAGTAAATCCGTTATGCAGCGCCCATTCCATAACTATGCCAAACCAAATAATCTAATTTAAAAAACTCTATATTTAAAAAACTGAATAAAAGTTAGACTTTATTAATGAAAATGTGATTTAAATGATATTAACTAAATTCTTAAAATGGGAAACTATTCTAGTAGATTGCAAAAACAAAAAAAAAAGGCCACTTGTTAGACCATGCAAACAGATGAAATTGTTTCTCAAGTAATTTTTTTAGAAAGGTTAAAATTTTTTTCAATATAAAATTTTTTTATTCTTCATAAAAAAGTTTTTGCTGGCCGGCCGGGTCCTATTTACTTAACGAAAAAACAACTAATTTAAATTGCATGGCCTTAGATTACAGAAGTTTTTTTACCTTAATTACTATATAAGACTATAATATTTTAGAAAATTATATTTCAGCTCAGAGTGGTCCAGACCGGTCCAGAATGGTCTGATCTTAGATTTATATTATAATTTTCCGAGATATGGTAAATTATTGCAATAATATTGCTTACCAAAACAAAGATATTTATGGTATGTCGTACAATTACACGAAAATATTTACATTATGTAGTCTTATGCATTCCTTTTCATTTATAATTATCACATGTTATTTCTGAAATTGGTACGTACAAGTTTTACACATTCCGCTTATACTGTAGAAAGATTGATCAACCGTTCCAGTGGTCTGTTGTCACTAGACCGTTCCAGTTGCTTTATCACTGTCCATTAATTTTTGTAAAAAATCTGAACTAATGTTGTTAGTTGAAATTAATGTCTAAATATATTTCGACATAACGTTATTTTTTGTCAAAATGTCAAAATTCTAAATTTGGCTAAATGTCTAAATATATAACTGAATAAAATATTATGAGACTAAATGTCTAAATTAACGATGAAATAGTATCTTCCTAAGTTACAACCAAAACAATATGGTTCGATTATAATGTAATAAGAATAATTCATAGCATAAATTTTATTTAGCAAATCGGGGCTTAGAAGCAAATTTTTTATTTGTAAATATCAACGATTAATCATCTTGATGCAAAATTTTGCATTGTAATAAAATTAGAACATTGATAACCTATGTGTTGTGCAAACACTTACGTCATAGATTTTAAAATTCAGTTAGCCAATCGCGACATGTAAAAAATTGCAGTACTAACTGCTGATCTAAATTTAGAATATAACCCTGGATTAAATAAAAAAACTGCGTACAAGATTGTACTAAATTATAATATGCTAATATGTATCAAAATTTTTACCATGAGTAAAGCACATACTTAGGAATATAACCCACTAAAAATCTTGATTTTGGTTAAAACCTCTCTAAACCCCGATTTGCTAGGCAACAACCCATGTAAATTACTTAATGTATCGTATGTATTTGTTAACAATTAAATTTATTTTAATGCTAATAATTTTATTTTATTTTATTTAATGCTATTTAACTTTATTTTATTTTGTTTAATTTTATTTTATTTATTTTATTTTATTTTATTTTTCAGCCCAGAATTTATGAGAACAGCTATAAATGTCGAAATATTTCGACAATCATAAAACAATTTCGGCTAACAACATTAATCTGAACTAGTGTTTTTAGTCGAACAAAATTTTTTACTTGATTACAGTGATTGATTTAATTCGACTGACTATTTATTGATTATTCGATTAATTATTTGATTAATTAGGTACAGTCAGGCCTCTCTAAATGCAACCCCTAAGCGCAATACCTCTCTAAATGCAACCCCTTAAATGCAATATTCTATAGAATAGATGATAATACAAGAAGCTTCGCCAATTATTAGTAATCATTAATTTTTTATTAATTTACATGATATTTGGCGGAGTTTGTCCACCTATTCTATTGAACATCCGATTTTGGAGTATTTCAAAGCAACCCTAATGATTTACTATAATTAGTAATGGTTTTTTTTTTTTGCTCTGCAGGCACATATGTAATGGTAATATATTAGGAATTTCCTTTGCCAAAATTATTCCGCAGGTGACAACTATGTCCTATAAGTTAACCCGTGATCATATAAATTAAATTCAATTTATGATTAGTTACTTTAAAGATTACGAGAAAGTTACGTACGTACGTATCAATTAAGTCATCAATGATATAAAATTAATATTATATCGCTATGGGGTGCTTATGGTTTTTTTCCATTTTGAGATAATAGTTGGATCGACATAAATTAGCCAACACATAAACAGTTTTCTATGACTCCGCAGCAAGGATCGAAACTGGATTTCTAAATTCTAATTTTAGTAGTATAGTTTGAAAAAAATGCCATAAGCCACCTAGTTGACTACGCACCATATATCGATCTACTCTACCTAAAATAAAAACCTTGAATTATATTATTCGCGATAATTCAATAATGAGAATAAATTAAAAAAGAATTTATCTATATATGAAATTATAATAAATAAAGTTTTATTCAAACGATAGAGTTGCAATCCCCGTAATACACGATAAGCCATTGAGTGTAGATCATAAGTAATGAAGTTATTATTACTTTCAAACCTTTTCTTATACTTTTGTGAGAACTTTACCACTTATATTTATTACATATTACTATTTTTCTACTTAAAAACTGTCACTAAGTAAAATATGCCTAGGTAAGGTGAATAATAGAGATCTTAAGAGCCTTTTATAATAATATGAACAATGTTACGTTTAAAAATTTTATAATATTGAAGAATAAAACTATCCTAAATATATAAATTCAATTGCATAAAATTAATGATTTGACTGTATATCGGAAATTAAACAAGCATTTTCATAGATCATAAAATTAAACTTTATTCTTAAAATTTTTTTTGTTGTGCATAGAAAAATAAATCGGCCGCCACGATAATAATAGCGAAAGCAAAGAGTTATACGATGATAAAAAAAGAAAAAAACAAAAATGCGAAATAACGAGTAATTATCGCGAAAAATGTGGTATTCTCGAAAAAAATTTTAATTTTAATATAAATTACTATAACGGATGAAGCAAGATTCTTGACATATATGTCCCGAAGTATTCACGAATTGACAGGGTTGCGGGTTGAAAGTACAAAGTATCTCTAGTTGTTCTCTTGTAAACGAAAATGTATTGAAGTATCCTATATATTCAGCAGGTAAACAAGGAGGGTCTACAGGTATAACGGCACCCTCATGGCAAATTTCCTTAGTCAGATCTACATCTTTCATAGGTTTGCCATCAATAGGATTTCTTTCGGTCCTTTTACGTTTATTGTTCTTAGAATTATTTTTGGACCTTTTACGTTTATCATTCTTAGAATTTTTCGACTTTGGTCCACGCTTATTTCCTTCCTTCATATAGTAAGTGCATTCTTGATTGCGCTTCGCACATTGAGTGCATTTCGTAAATGACGAAGTGGATACATCATTATCACACTTAGCCTTTCGAATTCTACAAGAGTCACATGCCCGGGTTACGTTAAGTGGCATCTTGAGATTATTGACAATTCGCGAGGCAAAAAAATCAACCCAAATAGCTAGAATCATAGTGGTTATCTTTTTATAGTTTTTACAGCAACATATTCTCTTATTATTTATATTGTCATACTAAATAATTGTACTGTATTAAAAAAATTCCAATGAAACTCCGAATTTTTCTTAAACAGCTGTTCTACTTTCTTATGCACGTTCATACACATTCAAAGCTTCTTATAATTATAAATTATCAGTTCGTTATCTCTTGGTTCCACTTTGTGTGCCGATTTCGTGATTTGGTTTAACATATAAGTTATACGTGTTTGGGAAATAATAAATAATAAATAATATAAAAATCTAACTGATGCACGCCAAGCATATCCAGAATTACGGTTGTCATCTAAATCCATTGATTACTAACATATTCAAAATCACGCGACGTATATAAATTACTACTTGATTACTCTCTCTGATTAGGACAGGACAAAGGTTAATTTTGCGACACATTAATGATAACAAATTGCTACGAGGGATGGGAGGTTTGATTTAGTTGTTTTGATTTAATCTAAATTTAATTTGTGCAGATTCTGCATCAATCCAAATCAAACAAAACAAAACAGGCTTTCACAGCGTTAGTTATTCATATTGCCTAATTTGATAATTTAAGTGGAAATACAGTCAACTCTCGCAATAGTCACATCCGCATTTGTCACAATCCCACTATAGCCACCTTAATTTTCCGAGCAATAATATATACTATATATAAATTTTTGCTCGCATTAGCCACAATTTTGCAATAGGCACATAAAGTGGCTGATTTTGGCATGTGACTATTGCGGGAGTTGACTGTAAGTGTAAGCTGTCACGTTAGAGACTTACATTGCAGAAAACTTTAAAAAATTTAATAATGCAATTATTATATTGTTATTTCATAATTTATATATTATTTTGTATTGTTATAAAAACAATTATTAAGTAAAATGTAATATTTACTATTTCGTCGAACAGTTCAATGTTGGCCATATGACCTTTTTGTTTACCAACTACTTTAATGTGCTACTGTAAACAACGTAAATTTACAGTAATACTGTAATATGAATTATTATTCACTGCCACGAGGTAAAAGCGATTTTTCCAAAATTCGTACAAGCTTGTTTGAAATTAAACTTCGGAGGCTTGGATAATTGTTGGAATATCAACCGAAGGTCGTGATAAAGAATATACCGCTATAAAATAAGGTGAGATATGTTTAAGCCTCACTAGTCTTTTAAACTTATTAAAGGACGTAACTTGGTTAAGGTTAGTTACGATTCTTATGTGCGAGGTAGGGGCACATAAGCTCACTAACTCAATAATAATTTTCTTAATTATATGACCAAAATCACCAACGTCGAGGCATAAAGCCTATATTGAGTGTATAAATTATAGAGTGCATAATTCACCCCATGACACCACAATATCATCCTATAATTATACCTAATACTTTTATCGGCTTTACATTATTAAATTAAAATTTACCATTGTTTAATTGCTTAAAAATTCTTTATAATTTTCAGTATTCATATCCTAACTTGAAACAAAAGTAGTTACTTATTGAGTAACGTTTACATAAATGATATTGAAAATTACGCTATAAGATCACGATTTTCCCACCAAATAGTTACTATAACCCATTTTAAAATGGAAAATAATTTTAACCAATTGTAACCCAAAAAAGACTAAAAATTCTTAGATTATCTTGTAATTTTTAGAAGAAAAAAGGATACGGAAATAAAGTATAAATTTACTCCAATAAAACTCGGAATTTTTTTTTTTGTGATTAATTAAAATTAAAATATTTATGGTATGCCTTTTTGTACAATTATATGCATATAGTATTGGTTAATTCCTTTTAACATTCATGAAGAAATCATTATAAATTTTAATTTAAATAATGAATTTATGGAAACTGGGCGTATCAATTAATATTTACCCAACAACCTATGTATTGCTTTCATGACGATCATGCTTAGAGTTAATACTTGAATTCGGATTTATTCATGTATCATCGGATTTAATCATAAGACCCGCATTTATTATTTATTTGAATTTAAATGATATGTAAGATTAGATGTATATCTCTGAAACGGATTCTGCAAATTTAATCTGTTATACGTATTACTAAATCAGATCTTTACCTATTATGGCTGTTATGGTTAGAGATGTTGTAGAAACTATTATGGCTTATCGTTATGCCGTAATAAGTTACAGCATGAGCTTCAGCTAGTTATGGCAATAAGCCGTAATAGTTTCTACTGCATCTCTAGTTATCTTATGATCACATGTTACGCCATTATAAGAAGATGATTTTAGGCTTCAATGAACCCTTGATTATGTAAAAGTAATTTATGCGGTTTAATGTGATATATTTTCCAATTTATGCACGTATTTGTACCTAAAATTTATATTTATGCTTATGTCTTGTACATAAAATACGCAGCTTTATAACCATCTTAATATGAATGCCGCCTTTAAAGTAGTTCGGAACTTGCCTCCAACTTTTTTCTCAAACTTTCTCAACTTACTCATGATTTACGTTGATTGATTTTCTATTCAGAGCTCTTCGGAACAGTACTTAGATCTAATTATGTAATAATTACTTAATAGCATTACCGTACAGCGCTGCATACAGTATCCCTGGTCTTTTTCAAAAATGTCAGGATTAATTAAATAGTACCCCCCGGGGGTACTGTGTGAAGAGGAGGGTACTATACGAGGGGGGTACTATGAAAAGAGTATTAATCTAATAATAAGATCACTG
>CAJVPY010004788.1:0-12193 GCA_910591965.1 Dentiscutata erythropus | reverse complement strand
TTAATAATTATAAAAGTTTTACTATATATATTTTATTTTAAAATTATATTTAAAAATTTTATAAGTTTATTCCTGTGCATTATTGTATGGGTTTATAACTAGTTTTAAATAATTAAAAAAGTAGATCAGAGATATATTTATAGTAATTATGCAGGCAAATTTGTTTGCAAATCTCTACCAATTAAGGGATAGCTATAATCCAAACAATACATACAAGTCAAAACAAAAACAAGCAAAATGATATAGCTAAAAGAAAGAACCTGTGCTACTTAAAACAAATCCAAAAAACAATTAAGCTAAAAGTTTGGCTTAACAAAGTTAAAGCATATAGCAAGATATAAAGCAACAAAAAAGCTAACAAACTTGCAAAAGAAGAAGTATACAACATAGTGCTCCTGCTTCTAAATAACTCTAAAACAAGCAAGCTATAACTGAACTTAGATAGCAAAAGATAAGAGTAGATAATGCAACAAGAAGCTTTATTCTATGTTTTACTATGTTTGCACTATGGTATTTTTGGTGTTATTAATCACGGCTTTTATTACTAAAATTATATCAACATTTTGAGTACTATTTATTTTCCCAAAACAAAGCCGTTATGCCACCCAAAATAATACTGTTATTTTCTCAGATACTTACTTTATTGATGGGGATATAACTTTTATATATGAAAAGAGAGCATAATTAGGTTCTGTATTACATAAAATTCTCTTCGGTTAAATAGTATTACTAGTTTTGTACTATATAAAATTGTCTTGAACAAGGAAATACTATTATTAGGTTCTGTACTATATAAAATTGCTCTTGGTCTAGAAACAGTATTACTAGGCTTTGTACTATATAAAAATTGAGTTGGATCAGAAAATAGTATTACTAGGTTTTATACTATTTAAAATTGTCTTGAACCGGAAAATAATATTAACAAGTTTTACATTATAACTGACTTGAAAAACATTTGCACTATATAAAATTATCTTTGATCAGAAAATAATGTTAAGTTTCGTGTTATATAAAATTGTTTTGGACTAGAAAGTGATATATTATGTTATATACTGTACAATTATTTGTAGTAAAAAAAAAACTCAATTTATTAATTCTTAATAGCAAAGTAAGTCTTTATTTGACTTTATTGTATTACTAGTTTTATAGATAAAAGTCTACATTATTTTTAAAAAGTAAACTTAATTTCTACTTTACAATTATTGCAGTTTTCTATTAAAACCCGAGGCATATTATAAGCTAAATTAGAATTTATATAAGGTTGAGTTTCTTGATCCTCCTCAATGATCTGAATACTTTGAGAATCAGTTTTATTATTATTTAAAGTAGGTGATTTGAATGGGATACAAAATGGCTTAGAAGCATCAAATGGTTTAAATTTTCTTAGACAAATACTTCTTTGTCTAATTGGACTAGCTACTTGATTAGTTGGAATTGGTGCTAATAGAGATCGTGAAACAACTTGCTTGATATCTAAAATAAAAAACAATTTATATGTTTATATAAATAGTAAATAAATAAGTAAAATAAAATTTGTTTGAATTATGATCGTTATTATTTGTAGTTTGGCTTTGTTCTATAGATAGAATTATCTTTGAGACTGTATTATGCAAGATTTTACAAATAAAACTTTGGTATGATGCTACGCCACCAAGGGACCGATGCCTACTAAAAGCCATAATACGATCAGTAGTTACATTTAATTGTGTAAATATTTGAATTGAAGTGCATCTTAAAGAATGATTTGTAATTTTTTTTAGATTGGTATCGATTCCTGTAATATAGCATATTTTATGAATCATTTTTTCATATGAATATCATCCTAATGGTGCATCGTGGAACCAAATTTCCCTTATAAAATCTGAAAATAGAAATCAATATCAATATTAAGATTATTAATTGATAAAATGCAATTATTTTATATGTACATATTACCTTTATTAGATGCGATTTTTAAAAAAATTCTTTTGACTTAAAATTTTGTCTACAGCAATACATATAGTATAAAATATCAGCTATAGATATGAATTTACCATTTATATCAGGAGGTATTTCACAACTTCTACCAGCATTAGTTAAGTTTTTCAAGCCTCCAGTATGATTTTTCTTCTGGGGTATAATTACTTGAATTACTTTGTTATAAGCTAATTTTACATGGTTAAATTTTAAACGACGTGCATCACCACCATGCAAACCACACAAAAGGTATAACCAGAAGTAAACTCGATATGTGATTGCAATTGGTGTATCCTTTAATAATTCTTCATAATTTAAAATTTTAACAATGTCATCATCACTTAGAGCATCAGATTTTTTAGTTCGATGAAGATTATTATTTTGAGTAAGTTTTATCTTGCCATCTACAGTTGAATATAATCAAGCAAACACATTTTTATTATAAATATTTGGTCTTGGATTCAGACATGAATAGCTTTGAAAATGACGAGCAATTGCACAATAACAATTATATATAGAGGTAGGTGTATAGGGTTGACCATCTTTTTTTTTCAAAGCAACGAAAAAATTAATAAGAATCGACTCCAATTTAGATTGATCTTTAATTTGTGTTATATCACCTGGAAGATTTGTATTAGCAAAATATTTGTTTATTGCATTAATCCAAGTTTTTGTATTGTTTTTGTATTTACGACTTCTAAATAGTTAATAATATAGTTAATGTTATTTTGTGAAGGTGCTACAAACCTAGCCTTTAATAAGTATATAATAGTTAATACAAAATAAAAATAAAAAAAAATTAAAGTTAAATATACCTCATTTATACTTTCTTGGGAAGTTTCATCCATGCTCTCTTGAGAGGCTTTATCCATACTTTTTTGAAAAGGTAATTAAAAATTTTTTTTAGTAAAATTTGTTTAGTAAAAATAAATATTGGCAAACTAAACTAAGTTTATATACCTCATCTGTATTAATATTATCACTTTCTTTGTAAAAAGAACTTGCAGCGCTAGAATTCTCAAACTCATAATCAAAGCTTATATTGGATTCGACAGAACCAGGTTTGTTGTATTTAAACTTGAACATTTTATTAGCCGTAACAAAATGTATATCAGTATCCTACAAATTTGTCTAATTAGTTTATTATTATTATTATTATTGTTTATAATAAAATATTTTGAAAACCTTTTCGCCTTCCATTTCAAGAGAAAGATAGATTTCAGGAAAGAGATCAGAAAAATACACAAAATTTAGAAAAAAATTATATTTATAGTAATTATCTCTTATGTAATAGAATAGTCTATTTTATTAATTTTCTATATATAAGAATAACGAACGATCATGTGATAAAAGCCGTAATTAATAAAACAAAAAATACTATAGTGACAAACATATAAAATGAAGAATAACTTATTTATTCCTTGCTTTATGAAGAATAAATAGTACTTATTATAAAATTAACAGAATTCAGTATTGATATAGAATAGAAAGTCTAAAAAGTATAAACAGATAGATAGTACCAGAAAACAGTAACAAGACAATTACATAGAAAGAAGTATAAAAAAACATAAAGTTTAAAGCAGTATATATAAAAGTATAAAAAGACACAAAAATTAGATTTTTAAGATAAAGTGTTACTGCCAATAATACAAGTTCTATACTAGAGAAAAGCAAATATCTATACAAATAATAAATATAAGATATATTATCAAAAAACTAAGATACAAGAACATCTTGCTAAATATTCTAATATTAATAGTTGTGAGAAATTATAGAAAAAAAAGGAAGCAAAGATTATTGTTAAGAAAGCAGAAAAAGAAAAGCTTATAATATCAAAAATCCAGAAGATTACAGTAATAATATTTGGAGAAGACCTACAAGAAAGAATTATAACTAAAATAAAGCTAATAAAAGAGTTTATAACAAAAAAAAAAGCAAAAAAAGTTAGCTTCTTACTAAATAAAGCAAAAAATCCTTCAAGTTTTTCTAGACTTTATTAACAAAGTTAAAATGCAATTCTAAAAACATACATGAAACTTCTGATATAAAATAGTAGCAAGGTAGAAGAAGAAAATAAACATAACCAAGAGGAAATAAGAGAAAAGAAGGGGAAAAAAAAAAGAGAGAAATGACTTTAACAAAAAAAACACAAACTCACAGGCTAATGAAAAAAATAAAAAAGCCAAAAAAGTAAAAAACAGCTTAAAAGATACAAAACTTGAAATAGTTAAGGAAAAAAAAAAGCTAATTGAAAATAAGTTTTATAAACTTGCTAGTCAAGATCAAATCTAATTTTTAGGCATGCTTGATATAGTAGACAACAGCCAACTATTAACCAAGAGGTATCATTATCCTTTAAACCATTCAGCAGATACTCTAATTTCTTAATTAATAGCTTTAACAAATACACTACTATCTTTAAAATTATATAGCTTTTTTATTCTTTTAATATTTCAATCTACCTCCAAACCACCTCTAATAACATTCCAAATATCTATATTAATAAAGTAACTATATAGAAAAAAAAAGTAATATTTATAAAAAAATATAATCAATATAAAAAAAGTTGGTAAAAATAAAACTATAATTATTTGCTATAGAGGTTTTTACGTATTAAGATGTTTTAAGATGTTTTTAATTTTAGCTTAGCACTATTTTTAAACCTATTGTAACAGCTAGTAATTTATTAAAAAAATATTATTAACTATTCATGCATTTTTATTGGTTAATGATAAACATGTACAGTACTAGTGAAAAAATCGATCCAGTGGAACTTTTCGCTGAAGTCACTGGAACACTGGAAAATCTGAACGTTCAACGGGGCTCCAGTTTCCAATCCAACAGCACTGGTCTAGAAACCCCAGTTTTAAAGATAAAAATGAAACAATGACCCTAATTTTATATTTCCGTATCCGGATTTTGTCAAATATCTTTCTGCAAGTGAATTAAGCCGCTTTATTTGTGACATTACATTATCGCCTAATTAATCAATAAAAAGTTAGCATTAATTAGGAAAATTTATCCTTAATGTTTTAAAAATCATACCAATATTTAATGGCGTCTGCGACGTAATTTTGATTTTATCCACATCAAATAAATGTGCATAGTAAGTAAGTTGATTATATAACCTATACTCAGAAAACTAAAAAAAGAAAAAAGTACAACTTCAGTTTTATTAATGCGTAATGTTATATTCTCATTTGGCTCTTCGTTTAATCGCTTTATATATGTACAATCCGGATTAAACTGATAATCTTTAATTAACAATTATAAAATTAATACTTTACCTCGGCCACCATTTTCCCACGGCATCCTTGTGCACATCTTGTTCTTGCTATATTTCTTGTTCGATATCCGCATATAGGGTCTTCGCATATATTCCAGCCGTCATAAAATTTTTTTATTTGAAACCGAATACTGCAAGTAAGTTGCGCAAGTATTGATGAAGTCGGTAGTGCTCTCATACAATTAGGATTGCCACAATAAAATCCAGTTTCATCCAACAAGTGACCCTAAAAGCTTTATGAGTATCTATCTGGCTATCATTACAATAACGTGAAAACAAGTAATACTAACCGTGATAGAATTGAATCCTTCAAACGTGTATGATTCTCGACAATGAATACATTTTATCATCAATTTGTCAACATGTTTAAAGCGTTCCTCATCAGTAATCTGAGAGTTATATGTATGGTACGTGCTATTACTCACTGTTGGCACGAATTTTGATTTATCAAGTCCTTGATTGACGGAAGAACAAATTAACATAACCTTAAAATTCTGAGCTGATTTAATCACTTTATTTCGGTGAACTTCAAGCATACCTAAACATTCGGCAATCTTTACACTGCTCGTTCCCTCAATATGTTCACACAATCTAGCGACGGATGCGTGAATTTGTTGGTTCAAGTACCATTCAAAATCTAACAAAAATATGAAAACGAGATAAGGAAATGATAACTATTGCAAAATAAAGTGGCCGTAAACGTACCAGGTTGTAAATTAGAGTCTTCTTTCCGGATTTCATCTAGATGGAATGCTTTGTCGGCAAGATTTTTGCTAGCTATATTATTTTCATCTGTTCTAATGCATATCACGTAAGGAATGGTATCTCCTTGTCGAGCGCTCATTCCCCTGTTTTTCATCCGTAATGCAACTTGCACATGTGGTTGACTTTTAATATCGGCATATGCCTCCGGCGCTTTGGTGAGATTCTATAAAGCGCAATAAAATAATGAAAATTTTATTACCATGCTTTTTAACGTGTTTTTAATAATTATTATTATTACCTTATTTAGAATAAATTTATCGATAAAAAATTTCTCAGAACGAATATCATTTCCTAATTGTATCAGATATTCGTGGATGTTATTGACCACTGCAGTCCGATCAGATGATGATAAAATTTGATCCAAAATATATCTTATTTGAAACAGAATTAATTAGGTTGAAACGTTATCAATAAACAAATTACAAATATAATTAGTAAATTATAATATACCTAGAAGCGTCGCGAACCAGTTCACACCAATCTCTTCTGACCAGGTCGACACCTTTTGTCTCATAAGATCGTGTCAAAATTCCATTATTCTCTTCAACAATAACGGCAGCATATTTTTTCTTTTTCAGAAGTAGCATCTTTTCAAAAAACCCATCCATTTCGATTTCAAGCAGTTTATATTGTTGGTTAACCTTTTTTTTTAACATCCTTCCTATTTCAGATGCTTCATGTATATCTGTAGTGTTGGTGTGGATCATTATTGAATCTGTGTCTCCGTATATAACCTATGCATAGATAACGTCAAATCTCTATAAATCGAAAGTATTGAATCTTAACATTAATAGTCGATTTTATACCTCCATGCCTTCACCTTCCGCCAAGTTAACAGTATCTTGGAGGATTTCCCGGCCCTTAGAAGTGATTAACATGGCCAAAGCTTTCGCATAAAATCGGGATAGGGGATAGCCCAAACAACCATACATACTGTTTGCCGTAAGTTTAAGAGCTTTCTGACGAATATCATACTATTTCACAAATAAAGATAATAATTAATAGTTATGAAATTAGGAACTACGGTCTGAATTTAATTCGCAATGGTCCACCTGTGCGAGATCACTAGGTGATGCTTTTGGATCTTTCATCAAGCTTTTAACCAACTTCCTTTTATTTACTAGATTTGCTATTAGTTTAGGAAGGATCCCCTGAGGCAAATCAGGCTCAGGAAGGTCAGGAAGTAAATCATCCGTTTCCTACAAATTAATTGTTAGATGAATTTAGACGTTTCGTAAAATTTCGTATTTCATATATTTCAAATAGAATCACCTTGCCAGTTCGTCCAATCGTAGTGAAACAAATGTTATACTCTTGAATAATTGATGGATATAAACTATTAAAATCCAACATGACCACGTACTTGTCATAAAACCCTTTTTTGGGTTCTAAGACAAGCCCTCCTGCATATTTTGATTTTTTCCGTGATCCATTTACAATAGTATCAACTCCTTCATCTTTAAGTCAAATTACAAACATTAATGATTACGTAAAATGAATAATTAATTTACCACTTAAGTATTCATAATTTACCCTCTTCATCGCCTCCGGTAGATTTTTCTGCATTCTTTATGTTTGATTTGTTATAAATCTTGTCCGGACAGATGTATTTATTTTGATGAAATTCATGTAATAATAGATATTCATTGCGGGCAGCTCTACTAGCAGTGGTGAGAGATTTGGACCTTGATATAAATATATATATAAATTTCAAACTTAATAATGTGCAATAAATATTTGTACAAATCAAAATGAAGGAAAATATACCAAATATTTCCAGCCAAATTAGTAAGCTGTTTGGTTAGTGGTAGTATCTGCAGCTTGAACATCAATTCTGACGTGAGAACAGAATCGTAGTGACAATGAAGAACAAAATCAAACAGAGTATTAGCCCGTTCGTATTTTGTTACAACTTTCTCACAATCAAAATCCTTTCGCTTGACACCTAATTGTGATAGTGCCAATTCAGTTAAAGAGTAATTCTTTGATTTAATGAGATCCTAGATAGTAAAATAGTGTAAGTCAAAAAAAAAAAAAAAAAAAGTAAAAAAGCAAAAATCTATAATGATCGTATTAAAATTGTAAGGTTAATAATTTTTTTTACCTTTGCACTGAAAAATGTATCGCATATTAATCGACCGCTTACAAAATCCCTATCTTTAAATGCTAAGTCACCTTTACTACTTGTGCGAATACTAAAGTTTGGCCATCTTAAATATTATAGATTTGGTGAGATTATACTTATTTCAAATAAAAAAAAAAATCGAATATAAGAAATAATACATTTGTCTATGGAGCCTTCCAATCCAGGACCAGTCTCTAACTTTCAATGCTTCCATTCGTTGCAATAAGATGGGCAATTCAAATCCAATGATATTATGTCCAACTAGAACATCCGGATCATTTCGCTTAATAATGGCTGTTGATTCAAACGATTATTGTATAATATGTATCGTGATTACTAAAGTAAAATCTTCGTACGTTAAGGTTATACTGACCTAAAAAGCGGTTTAATAAAGAGTATTCATTCCTTTCCAAAGTCAGATTTAATTTATTTTTGTTTCCTTGCACCATATCTTCAAATTGTGCAGGCCACCACGGTTTATCGTTTAATTGTCTAATCGATGTTTGCTGAACTGACGGGAGCTCCTTTACGCAAATTGGTCTATCCAGAAAAACTGTTTTGAAAATAAACATTTAATAATATTATTAAAAAAATTTATGATAAATTAAAATTAATTAAATACCTTTAGGATAAACTCTCACACTAAAGGCAACTATTTCATTTGCTCGCTTTTGATGATTCATTATAGTACGTAAGCTCAATGACATTATTGTCAAAGGTGGAGATTTCAATGGTATTGTCTCCTTTAAGGGGTTTACATTTTTCGGATCTTTAACGAATAATTCACGCTTACACCAGGAAACCTAAGTAACGCGAATCTAGGTAAATTTCACGACAGTGACTATTAAAAAGAATCGTAAAATAACATACCTTAGCAGTTTGTTCTTGGGCACCTTCAATCTCAAGCCAACAGGGACCCTTGATTTTCCGCTTAATCAAGAACAATTCTGCTGCAGAAGATTGCGTTCCAAATATACGACTAAAGGTTTTTCCACTTAAATCGCTTGGATATGAAGGGTCTAATAAATTATGATATATGAGAATCATATGAAAGTCACAAAATGGTACTTTGAACTTTATCGAAAATATATGCTTACTTGAGAACGAATACACCACTTTTAAATAATCTGACTGAACAGGTACGTCCGACAGCTCAAATGCATATTTTCGCGAAACGGTCTTAGCAGCGATTTTAGGAATTTTGTATTTATGCCTCAAAGATTCAATTTCTTCGAAAACATCATCCATAGTGACTTTGATGTTAGTTTCGTTTCCATTTTCTAAAGGAGTCATGAGTACTAGTTTAGTGAAAAAAGTTATACATAACAATTCTAACGATATACGAAATAAACAAAATCTAACCATCAAGTTTATACTGTCTTGGCAAAACAAAAACGTTCCGATCAATATTCTTAACGATTAGGCAGCAACTCACATACAAATTGGCATCTTTATCAAAGATCTAATAAAAATATAAAGAGAGTCAGAAACCCGATTATACTTTATGATAACGCGTTAATAAACAACTAACTTTTCCAAAAAGATGCACATTCCCCTGTTTTTCATACGCATCGATCCAGAACATTCTCATCGTTTGATCGAAATCTGAATTGTCCTGCTTTTCTATCATTATTACGTCTTGATCGGCATCTAATGTTTCCAAACTATCTTGCCCTTCGGCATCTGAATTTTCAACCACATCCGTTTGATCTAATTGTTTACACGAATTCAAACTATCTAGTCCTTCGGTATTTTTAACCACCATCATTTCATCAATTTGATCGGCAGCTAATGACAAATCTGGATCATACTGTTCGTCGCTATCTTGATCGGCAGCTAATGACAAATCTGGATCATACTGTTCGTCGCTATCGTTATCCAGATCTTTTAAAAGGCCAGATAAAAACGCAGTTTCTTCTTCGGTTGACTTAATCTTCATGTAGTTAAATAAATAAATAATTAATACAACTATATATATGTCTTAAGTAAAACTATACTCTATAATCACGTGAGAAAGTCAGCTCTTCAACATTAAGACAACACAAAACTGACTAATAACTATTTTTCGTGACATGTTCTACAGAGCTATCAGTTAGATTTTTAAATTTTAATTATGGAAGAATTGAAAGGCTCAGATTTTTAAAACTTAATCGCTCTGTAAAGTTATCAGCCAGTTTTTAAACGTATTACGCGTGTCACGTGATCACGGAATACCCATTCAAAAAAAAAACAAAAAAATTCTCACTATTTTTGGTTTTGAGTTTTGCGTGGCGGCAGCCCGCTGAAAAAAACTATTAAGCCTTGCATTCGGTCGAACCTCTGCCACATCCTCCAACTCTTTGAATTTTTTCCTTTTTCCTGCAATTTTGTATTAAATTAATTAGATGAGCAATTAAACAAATTTATTCCGAATTTTGAACAGGAAGAGGAATAGTAACCATCCATTGAACGGTCATCGTAATCAGATTCATCTGAATATGCTTTTCCCAAATCATCTTCAGCAAATGAATTTGCTTTGCCATCATCATCTTCGATGAAATTGTCTTGTTCTCTTTCTTTAAGATGCTCTTGATATTCATCCTCATCAACTTCGATGTAAATTGGTTCTGGCTCTTGAATCTATATAGAGTCCCAATATAAACCAATTCTAACACGCATAACTGGTACAAAACTACAGTTAAATCTAATAAATACCTCATATTCCTGTGCACGAGAGCCTCCCGTTTCTCGTAATCGGCGAATTTTTTCAAAAACGCCACTTAAATCCCTGCCAGTTGCACGTCGTTTACGCTGCGACACGGGCATAACACGATTTCTCAAAAGTATGTAATAAAAAATTTTAATAGAAAATCTTATAACGTCAGGTATAAAACACGTCGCGTTGGGTGTCCAATGTACTATGTAAATCAAATCTTTATATAGTCCAGTATTGTCACTTGGCCACTTGGCCGGCCATTGGCCACAGCCAATGGCCGCAGCCAATGGCTAAGAAAATTTATTTGGCGAAATGGCCAAAAATCTATATAGTAAAAACTAGTACCGGTAATATGATTGACTAATATTATATAAATTATAAATTTTTGGCCGAAGTTTGGCTATTGGCCATCGGCTAGTTGGCCGGTCCAAAAAATCGTTTAGTTAATATATTAATAAGAAATTAATATCCATAGTTGAAATTGATTTTGAGATAACCAAAAAGCAAAAATGTCTGCATGATTTACTGTATTTAAAGTTGGAGTATATAAGAGGTTATAAATATTATAAGAGTTAAATATAAGGTAGTGTATTAAGATAGTCATAGGCTAGTTGGTTAGCTTTATTATTGAGTTTATTGTCCTGATGTATAAAATAATATTTAGATTGTAAGATTTTATAAAATTAAGAAGTGTGTTTCAGATTAATCAATATGAAGTATTTAAAAAATTAGAGTTGGTTATATGCAAAGTTAGATTGTAGAATTTAGAGATTACTAATTGAAAATTAGTAAAATTTAAATATTAAAATTTCTAGAAGCATTATATATAGCAAACAGAGTTGCAAGTAGTTTAGCTTTAAAAGAACATAGCCAAAGTAAAATTGTACTTGAAATATATATAAAATAGTATTTTTTTTTTTTAATATTTGGATATAACATCTGCTCAAACTTTTATTAATACTTAATTGATAATCTGTCACTCAACAAAAGAATTTTCTATATTAGGATATGATACAGATCACATATAGGCAAGCCCAAATTGAAATTTTTATAGTATAAGTAAAATCTTAAATTTTTTTAACAAATATAGAAATAAAGTAATACAAGTAATAGAATGATACTAAAAGCTTCAAATTATAAAATTATTTAGTATCGATTCTTTTTTTTGGTTGACTTTACTTTGGACAAATGCGGCATTCACTATGCTAAAGTTTAATATATAATTCTATAAACTGAATCAATATATTTTAATAATACCTTGATTTTAACTATTTTATAACTAGTAAAAAAAAAAAACTCTTTCCCGTTCATCACTCGTACAAAAATTTGCCTAAACCTGCATAACTAAAAAATTTATTTCTACAGT
>CAJVPY010004787.1:0-12193 GCA_910591965.1 Dentiscutata erythropus | reverse complement strand
ATCAAATATATCTCGGCAACCAATTGATCAAATTTGATGAAAATTTTTTTATTCGAATTCTGTAGTTCTGTAGAATTTGAATAAAAAAATTTTATCAAATTTGATCGATTGGGTACCAAGATATCTTTGATCAAAGTTTGAGTAAAGTTTTAAAACATATGTCACATAAAAGCTGCACCAAAATTATTTACAAATATTTGATCGAAGATATCTTGGCACCGAATCGATCAAATTCGATGAAAATTTTTTTATTTGAATCCTGTAGTTCTGTAGAATTCAAATAAAAAAATTTTCATCGAATTCGATCAATTGGTTGCCAAAATATCTTCGATCAAAGTTTGCATAAAGTAAAACATACATCACATTAAAGCTGCATCAAAATTGGTTACAAAACTTTGATCGAGGATATCTCAGCAACCAATTGATTAAATTCTATGAAAATTTTTTTATTTGAATTCTACATAACTACAGAATTCAAATATTTGTAAACAATTCCAGCGCAGCTTTTATGTGACATACATTTTAAAACTTTACTCAAACTTTGATCAAAGATATCTCAGTACCCAATTGATAAATTCGATAAAAATTTTTTTATTCGAATTCTCAGAACTACAGAATTCAAATAAAAAAATTTTTATCAAATTTGATCAATTGGTTGCCAAGATATATTTGATCAAAGATTTGTAACCAATTTTAGTGCAGCTTCATAATATACGTTTTAAAACTTTATTCAAACTTTGATCGAAGATATCTTGGCAACCAATCAATCAAATTTGCTGAAAATTTTTTTATTTGAATTCTAAAGAGCTACAGAATTCGAATAAAAAATTTTCATCAAATTTGATCAATTGGTTGCCAAGATATCTTCGATCAAACTTTGTAAACAATTTTGGCACAGCTTTTATATGACATACGTTTTTAAACTTTACTCAAACCTTGATCGAAAATATCTCGGCAACCAATCGATCAAATTCGATAAAAATTTTTTTATTTGAATTCTACAGAACTACAGAATTCGAATAAAAAAATTTTCATTGAATTTGATTGATTGGGTGCCGAGATAACGTCGATCAAAGTTTAAAGAGTTTAAAATAATTTGTGATAAAATTGAAATGATCTGCATAAACCATGGTGCGAATAGCAAAAATCCATGGTGCGAATAGCAGTTCCCTATAAAAATTTTTATTAATTTTTTTAAAAAAATATTAACAAATTTCAATTTTACCTATAAACTATCTTTATATTGTTACCAAAGCCTAGTGACTTCAAAATCTAATACCAAATACTTATCTTTATATCTTTTTATTATATAATACTAAATATTAATTTGGTAAATTTGTTTGCTCATTTCTTTTTTTGTTTCATCAAAAAAATAGAGATCTTTACCTGTATATATCTATATATATATTTTTCTTAAACTAAAATTTATATTTAATTAAATTACTACTTATTAAATATGCTTCTTTTACTATTATGTAAATTTAACTACAAAGCTATACAAAACCTTGGCTATGATTAACAAGTTGCATAGGCCCAAAATTGTTCCCAGAACTACACAATGGCTTGTGTTATTTTTTCAACCTATTTTTTTAATAGTGCGACTTGCTTTGCTTTTTAAAAGCTAAAAAATACCTAAATATGGTAAATTATTTTATTTTTTTAGTACTCTTGTATACTTTAAAAAACTTCAAACTGTTGTGGATTTAACCTATTTTTTGTATAACTTGCTATATAGTTATTTTTTGGCTAAAAAAAGTTGTAATTTTACCTTTATATTAGTTGTTGGGTGTATAGCATCTTATACTAAATATATAGAGTTTATTTTTACTTTGGTGTTTATTCTAAAGCTAAAGAAAAAAAATAAAAAATTTTGCTTCAAAAATTGTCAAAATGGGGTATATATTATCTATTTATTTGTTTATATGATATGATCTACAGATTGGGCATTACTTTTGCTATTTACTGTACTTACTTTTTTTATACTATTCGATATGCAGAACCTGGTAAAAATGAAAGTTTTAAAAACTTTGTGCAATGATATCTCAACAACTACATGCTTGAATCTGATAAAACCTTTTTAGATTTGAATTCTATGGATTCATAATTCAAAAAAAAATATTCATCAAATTTAGCTACATGGTTGTCAAGATATTTTTGCTCAAAATTAGAGACAAATCAAAATACCTATTTGTACCAAATTTCTCTCTAATTTTGAACAAAAATATCTTGATAACTATCTGACCAAATTTGATAAAACTTTTTTATTTGAACTCTATTGATTCATAGAAATTAAATAAAAAATTTTCATTAAATTTAGTCAAGTAGCTGTCAAAGTATCTTCACTCAAAATTAGAGCCAAATAAAATATCTATCAAAATAGAAATTTTTACTCTAATTTGAGCAAAGATATCTTAATAATGGTTTGTCCAAATTCGATAAGACTTTTTTTTTTTAATTTTATGCATTTATAAAATTCAAATAAAAAATTTTGTTGTATTTAGTCAAGTGGGTGTTGAGATATCTTCACTCAAAGTTAAAAAAAAATTTAGTATAAATTTTATTTTGATATGCATTTTAATTTTTTCTTTAAGTGAAAATATCATGACAAACTTGATTAAATACAATAAATTTTTTTTTATTTGGATTCTATGAATCTATGAAATTCAAATAAAAAAAGTTTTATTAAATTTGGTTAGATAGTTATCAAAATATCTTTGCTCAAAATTAGAAAGAAAATTTGGCATAGCTTTTATAATTTTAAGCACAAATACCTTGATAGCCACTTGACTAAATTCGATGAATTTTTTTATTTGAATTCTATAAATCTATAGAATTCAAATAAAAAAAGTTTTATCAAATTTGGTTAGATAGTTATCAAGATATCTTCATTCAAAGTTAGAGATAAATTTAATACAAATAGGTGTTTTAATTTGTTTCTAATTTTGAGTGAAGATATCTTGACAACCACATGGCTAAATTTGATGAAATTTTTTTTATTTGAATTCTATGAATCCATAGAATTCAAATCTAAAAGGTTCTATTAGGTTCAAGAAGGTAGCTGTCAAGATATCATTATTCAAAGCTTTTAAATTTTTATTTTTACTAGGTTCTGTATATTGAACAGTAGGTGTATCAAAATAATTGGTTTGCACAATCACATTATTCAAGTCATGTGAGCATGTATCAAAAAAGTATAGGAATTTTGGGATACATTTGAATCAGTGTTGGTAAATAGAACAATAGAATAAAAGCTTGACTTTTTGTCTTTATATAAAAAAAATTTTTTTTATTAATAATTTGCAATTATTTAAATAAATATTATTAGACCATTAGTAAAATAATAAATTTAAAATATTTTTAGATTTAATTAGTAAAATTTAATACTAAAAATTTACAAAAGAAAAATAAAAAAGTGAATAGAATTAGAAGCCAATAGAACAAACATAGTAAATGTAACAACCCTGATTTGAATATATCAAAACTTAGACACTAGAGTATCAAAAATAAATGTTTTGCAACTCCTACTCTAACTCTAACCTGGGCTAAATCTTCCTCTAGATCTCCACCAAAATTTTTACCAGCACATGATTATGTATAACATATCAAAAAATTCTTTAAGTTTGTTTAAGTTATAGTTAAGGTTAGAGTTCAGGTTAAGGTTAGAGAAAGCTATAAGTAAAATTACTTAAGGAAAACTTTTTATTAAAGCACTAAAAGTGGTTTCTTATATTATATCATTTCAGCCAATTTGATTTTTTGGCCTTTTTTGATAAATGGTTATATAAAAATTTACTTCTAGGTTATATTAAAAACTAACAAATGAAACACTTGTTACAATTAACAAAAGAGTATTTTTTGACATTTAGACAAGTTAAAAAACTAATAAAAACTAATAAAAGAGCTACACTAAGCTATAAGAAGAAGTACTTTTACTGTTTATTGAAATACTTGGGTGTTTTAGAAAAATGACAATGAGTTATAATGTGTTGGCAATTTTAAAAAACTAACCTTTTTAACATACATTTGGCTTATAATTAAATATATAAGCACCATAATTTTTTATGTATTTAATTATAAATACAAGGTTAGTTAAAAGGCTGTTCTTATGAAAATTTGCACTGTACTAAATTTTAAATACAAAATTTTTTTAATAATTCTCAATTATGATTGGTTGATTTTGGAGTCAAAATCAAATTAGCCGATATGATTTTGAGATACAAACGATTTTTGAAAAAGTGAACAGTTTGTTTTGATTTTCCTGATTATGTAACGTTATACCTAATCTTGAAATATGATTGGTTTTAAATTACATGCAGGTAAAAATTTGGTGAATTTGGTGCCAATCTAGAGGTAGTTCTGGGCCGAGTGATTGTTATATGATACAGTAATAATTACTGGGTTTAGCATTCTTTAATTTTCCCAATGTAAGCCTTTACTTGATAAACTTTTAATGTAGCATAAGGTATAAGATTTATATTTCATATCTTGAATAGCTTATTTAAATACTAAATAAATGTTCTTCATACTCATAAACTAAAAAAAAACAAATAGTTAATATTTATAAGCTTGAATAGTATATTTTAAATGCTTATTTTTTTCATACACATGGATTAAAACTAGCATGAATAAAGCAAATTATGAAGAATTTGAATAAATAGACTAGGTGCTGCAAAAGAAACAAAATCAACAAAAACAAAGTTCTTCAGAAAATAAATTTTTATATTTTTAAATCTTATAATAAATTATAAGAAAATACAAACTTTAAGAAGCTATATTGCAAATTAAAAACTCTTCCCACATATTACTTTTCCCAAATAGGAACAAGAAGAAAAAATTTTCCTGCAGCTATAACTTTGAATTTTACTAAGTAACTTGAGATTCGGCTCTAAGTAAAGTTAACTAGCATCTTCAAATCTATCTAAAGAAGGTACACTTTTTAGAAAGAACAACTTATCAGTGAAGAAAAAGCAAAAAACCTAAAAATAGACAAAAAAACAGCTTTCTCATCATTTCACAATAGTGGTTCTAAGAACCACCCAAATACTACTAATAACAAACAAACTAATAACTATACTCTGCACAAAAATTCTACCAAGTCAGATCTACTAAGCTTATTTGAACCTCAAACTCACTCTAAAAATATAGCCTCTGAGAGCTCTTCTTTCAGCTAGGGATATTTTTCACTCTTCCGCAAAGCAGCAGACCCAAAAACTACCCATTTCTAATCTAAGCCTACAACCCCAGCAATAGAATACACAAAAAAATTTGTCAATATTACTATCAAAAACTGGACCAAACTTATCTTTACTGTCAGCTTCTCTATCGAAAAATATGTTGACAACTTTCTGTTTGACATTGATATTATCAAATCAGAAAAGATATCCAACTTGGTTAATTACTCTTCCCAATGGATATGTTTGCATGAAAATGCAAACCAATCAATTCTCTTTGACCTAACTTCACAAAAAAACAACATTGTAGACATTAGTGCCAAGCTTCCTAAACCTATTCGCAGCTATGATACCAAAACTATTACAAAGATATACGAAAAAGGCATAAAACTATTTGCAAAAGCTAAACAGAAAGCCAATCTTGCTTATATTCCATACAACAACATAACTGAATAGAAACTGATAATGAGTCAAATAGAAGTATTAGTGAAACTACACTAACTAGTACAAATCCTGCCAAGACAACTCCTATACCTATGAACACAGACACAGTTATTAGTACAACAAGACCAAGCATATTCTCAGTTACACAACCTCATACCTCTAATCTTACACCTAAACTGGTAATACCTCTAGTCAAATTGTACTACCCCTGGTATCTACTTAGTGAAACCCACCATCTCTATCCACAGTTATTACCAATAGAAAAAGACCTAGAAACTCCTCCCCACTTATCACAATCCTCAACAAAGCCAATAAGACTACTACTAACAGTGCACCAGCTCCATTCAAACCTCTTTATAGCCAAATCACTAAAACTAATATCACTTCACTTGTAATTGACACCCCTGATGATATGGAATAGGCACAAGCAGTGTTAAACAAAATCCAAAAGCCTACATACACACTATTTGACACCAACATCTGGATATACGATATTATAGTACAAGCACTTTCCCCAAAAGGAATCTACCAGTTTGTTAGTTATAAGCTAACCACTAACCAAACCCAACACATTTTACTTACTGCTATTCAACTTAAATTTATCTACTGTGATACCCATTTTTTCACCACTTTTACTTGCAACCCCAAAACTATTCCTACACATCAAAAAGAATTCAATATACTATTTAACAAAGCCCTTGCAACATACAAAGAAAGCAATAATATTACAATAACAGATCAGGCCATACATAATACTATTAACACTATGTTGAGACAAATGCTTATTGCACATGCACAATATCTCTCTAATATTAATACTACAAAAGCTACACCCAAGTTCATATACGAAGCAATCCAGTATGCAAAAGGCTTTCTGAGAATTCCCAATAAAAATGAAAACACACCCAAAAAAATTAAAGCACAAGTCAACAGAGCCTTTAAAGATAAATTAGAAATACTACCTGAACACCCAGACAAAATCACCAAGAAAATCTAAGAGATCATACTCTACACCTTGCCAATTAAACAAAAATCACAGACTAGAGCAATTGTTAATGCCCTGAGAAAGCTTTATAAATTTCCAGAGCTCTTACCCTTATCTTTGCTACACTACCAACTCTACTAGCTAACTATAACAACTTGCTAGACAACCTGTGCAAACTACTGTATTTTTCCCAAAATAAGCTACCTCCTAAAATAAGCTACCCTCTCTCTTTCATGCAAAAAATCTAAGAATTTCTTTAGCCCGAAAGAAGCTACCCCTAAATTTTTCAAAAAATTTTTAATAGTTGCTATATATAAAAGTTAAAATAGTACTAAGTAAATATATATAATGACCTAATAAAAGTTATTCAGAATTTAAAAATATACATATTCTAAAAGTTTTATACAATTTGGATAACTTTTTATTAATACATTTTTGCAATTTAATTTAAAACTTTATATGCAAAACTGTACTAATAAAAAGTTATCCAAATTGTATGAAATTTTCAGGATATATGTAGTTTTTAATTCGAATAACTTTTATTAAGCTTATATCATATATTTACATAGTACCATTTTGACTTATATATATATAAACTACTTTTACTTAGTAAAAAATGACCAAAAATCGATTTGTTCCCAAAATAAGCTACTTCGGGAATTTTTGTGTAATTTTTGGCCCAAAAATAGTAGCTTATTTTGGGAAAATACAGTATTCACTATCTCCCATAGATCAGCTTTCCAATTCTAGGTGTCTACAAGAGAAAGTTAGCTGACCACTATATAGTAGTATATATTCCAGACTCTTACTTTGACCTTCTACCTTCTAAGCAACCACTTTTCACAACTTATCAGGAGCTCAATGCAAAAGTCCATAGCCTTTTCTCTTATAATCCAGCTACTGCAACTTTAACTTTCAAACAAGTAGTAACTCAAGTCAGAGAATACTACACATTTAAACTATTTTCAAATAACTACTTTGTCACCAAACCACTTCTTCCTACAAACCCCAACAAAATCTACACCAGTACCCAATTCTTATTTCCTATTACAGATGACTCTGTGGCCAAAAAGTTTATTCAGAAGATTACACCCCACTATAGATTCAAATACCCACTATCACCTAACATATTGCAAGCAAACTCTATGGACAAACCAGACTTAAGCTTCCACAAGACCTTGGCATTACCCTTCTTATTACCTCTATACAGCAGTTTACTAGTGTTATCAAACTTTTAAGAAAGCATTTCTTCTTCACTCAAGTACCTGCTAGCTAGATTCAAATCTCAACCAATAAAATCAAAGGCAAACAGCCTCTTTCTAAATTCCCAACAGATATTTTAGAAATAAGAAAAGAACTTATATCCTTAAACATTAAGGTTAAACTTCCTATCAAGTCTCAAGAAGAAGTCATACCTACAATGAAACTTCTAAGGCAACACTTTACTATTAAAACAATTCTTGATATTATCCTTGAACTTCCACCTCTTCTAAAACCAAACTGGACTATTTTTAACAATACTAATTAACCTGTATCACCCAGCACTGTTTAATCTAACCCCACTCCACCAGGCAACCCTGCACCAATAGATACAAACTAAACATTATATAAATACTAACACCAAAAGAGAAGCATAGAAAGATTACTATATTACGCAGAATCTTAGTATAGTAAGCATTACTGAAACCAAAATAGCTATGTATACTAAAACAGTCAAGTTTCTTAAAACTTCTCACTACACCTACTATTGGTCATGTGCTGATAGCTCGAAGGCTGGAACTGCTATTATGATACAAAACTAGTTTACTCCACATATTCATAAAATTACTACTATATTGAAACATACAATCGCTATAGATATATTCTTCAAACATGACTTCAAATTTTGAATTATCTCCATTTATCTGCTCTTTAATGACTCACTGCTCAGACTACAAATACAGAATACTATTATCCAATAGATCCAACAAGCACTTTCCAATAGTCTGCTCCTAATTATTCTTGGAGATTTTAATAAAACAGCTTGTAACAACCGGTCTAGCTCTATTAAACACAAGCTTCTTTAATTTCTTGCCACTAACAGTATGTACAACCTGGCAGCCCATACTAGCTAGTCAGTACCTACCTGGAGCAGCTTCAGATACCAGAGAGAAATAGACTACATTTGGGCATATCAACCCATTTTACAGTTTCTCACCAACTATAGCATTGACGATACTAATACTAGTACCAGCAGTAACTACAAAATTCTAATCTCGCATAAGTCATTTCCTCATGCCTATACAGTTCAATGAAGACACAAGACTCATACTCGCAGAAGAATATTCAACTACAAGGCTATGAACAAAGAACTTTGGGAGGACTATACTAACCAAGTAAACTCTAATCTTTTGCAATACAACACACCTCTTACAACTCATACTAGTGAGTCTCTAGAAACAACCTGGCACAAAATTCAAACTAGTATTATCTCAACTGCTTTTAAGCATATTCCAAACAAAAAGTTTGCTGTTAGGAACTTCCAGTACATCTTTACATCTAAAGCCTCCTTCTTAAATACAAACCTCAAAAAGCTCAGTAGTATTATTTGGAAAACCAAATATGCAATAACTAACAATCTTCTTATTCCTACTCATTTCAACTCTGCTATTACTACAATTAATCAACAATGCCAGCTTGATATCTCTCTCCTCCCCTTGAGTACCTTGTTAATCTCAGCATGGCTTACCAATACTAACACTGAATAGAAAAGTCTTTACTATGTATACAATTTTAAAAATGCTAGACAAACCAGGCAATCTATTATGAAAGCAATCTAAAGAAGCTACAAATACATCCTACCTCAATGATTAACAGCATATTAAACAGATACAAGGGCCTAGTCAAATTTGACAATATTAAACTAAACAATGATATTGTGACAGATCTTTTCTCTATAAAAACCTATATACAACAACACTTTGATGATTAGATAGCCCCTCGCCAAGTAGACCAATCTCTTTTTAATACCTACTGGCAAGCAGAATACAGATCTAAACAACACATCAGCCTAGACTAGTACTCCACAGCTCTCTCTGTTTTTTTTTTAAAGAGATACTCACTACACTCAGTTTGCTTCTCAATAACAAAGCCTGTAGCCCATCTGGAATAAGCTACAAGATGCTTAAACATGCAGGCACCAGCTTTATACAGTCTATCACATTCTTGCTCAATCGCTGTCTAAGCAGCCAACAAATCTCCAAACAATGGAAAGAGGGATGCATATACCCAATATCTAAAAAACTCACATTTGATGGCAATCTAGCCAACACTCACCCAATTAGTCTGATAGAACACATTAAGAAGCTCTATACTAAACTGCTTACAAATCGTCTGAACAACATTCTCTCCTTCTACAACATCCTCTCACCTTATAATTATGTCACATTACTAGGCAACTCTACTACTATTCTCATCTATATTCTTAACAATGTTATTGAAGATGCAGCATGCAACTTAAACTAACTGTAGATTCTCTTCCAAGACATGAGTAAAGCTTACGACTCAGTTTTCTCTAATCTATTTAGTAACTCACTACACAGAATTGGCATGCCTCAAGCTCTTGTCAATATCCTTACCAACTTACACTAACCGAGTCATTACCAACCTGGGATTGACAGAGAGCTACTTTGTCAAAAATGATATTGATTAGGGAAAAACTATTACACTACTGTTTTGAAAAATTTATTATGACCCTTTAATATCACATATAGCTAGCTACCAACCTAGATATACTCTCTCTACATCCTGGCAGACAAGCCTTACACACCTATCTACAAACCATCTCTATGCATCAATCTCAGTACTAGTATACATGGATAATACTGTATAGATTGCTCAATCCAAGAAAGGCTTAGAAAAAACTGCATGAAAAAATTCTGTGCCAGGTTTTGTCGATCATTAACCATGTGGGTACACAATCATATTTGTGTAACTATTTTATGCATGTTTGATTATCAATTAATATATACATATATATTATATAGTCAACAACAATCTAGCCAATTTCAATCAATTCTTTTTTATTTGAATTCTACAGGTTCATAGAATTCAAATAAAAAAATATATATCGAATTTGGTCATGTGTTCGTCGAGATAACTTCACTCAAAGTCAAAATGTCTATCAAAATAAAAGTTGTGTTGAATTATTTTTAAAACTTTAAGTGAAGATATCTCAATAACCACTTGATTAATTTTCGATTAATTTTTTTTTATTTGAATTCTATAGATTTGTAGAATTCAAATAAAGAAAAATTTATCGAATTTGGCCATGTGGGCATCGAGATATCTTTGCTCAAAGTCAATGAAAAATCAAAATGTCTATCAAACTAGAAGCTGCGCCGAATTATTTTCAAAACTTTAAGCGAAGATATCTCAACGACCACCTAATTAAACTCAATGAAATTTTTTTTATTTGAATTTTATAGATTTGTAGAATTCAAATAAAGAAAATTTTATCGAATTTGGCCATGTGCGTATCGAGATATCTTCACTCAAAGTTGAAGAAAAATCAAAATATCTATCAAACTAGAAGCTGTGCTGAATTATTTTCAAAACTTTGAGCGAAAATATCTTGATGTCCACCTGATCAAACTCAATAAATTTTTTTTTATTTAAATTCTATTGATTGTAGAATTCAAATAAAGAAAATTTTATCGAATTTGGCTATGTGTGCATTGAGATATCTTCACTCAAAGTCAATAAAAATAAAAACATCTATCAAACTAGATGCTGTGCCAAATTATTTTCAAAACTTTGAGCGAAGATATCTCAACAACCACCTGATCAAACTCAATGAAATTTTTTTTATTTGATTTTATAGATTTGTTAGATTTTAAATAAAAAATCCCTATTAAATTTGATCAGTGGTCATCAAAATATCTTCTCTCAAAGGTTTAAAGATAATTTGGCAAAGCTTCTAGTTTGATAGATGTTTTGATTTTTCTTTGCCTTTGAGCGAACCTATTTTGATGCCCACATGGCCCAATTCAATAAAATTTTCTTTATTTGAATTCTACAAATCTATAGAATTCAAATAAAAAAATTCATCGGGTTTAATCAGGTGGTCATCAAGATATCTTTGTTCAAAGATATAAAAATAATTCGGCACAGCTTCTAGTTTAATAGACAGTTTGATTTTTCTTCGACTTTAAGCGAAGATAACTCGATGCCCACATGGCCAAATTTGATAAATTTTTCTTTATTTGAATTCTACAAATCTATAGAATTTAAATAAAAAAAATTCATCGAGTTTGATAAAGTGGTCGTCGAGATATCTTCACTCAAAGTTTTGGAAATAATTTGGCACAGCTTTTAGTTTAATAGACATTTTGATTTTTTTTTGACTTTGAGCAAAGATATATCAATGCCCATATGGCCAAATTTGATAAATTTTTCTTTATTTGAATTCTACAAATCTATAGAATTCAAATAAAAAAAAATTCATCAAGTTTGATCAGGTGGTTGTCGAGATATCTACAGGTTGAAATCAAAAATATCTTCCCTGTATCTTCAAATAATCGGCCTAGGTGATAGAAGGGTGATATTGTGATGG
>CAJVPY010004786.1:0-12193 GCA_910591965.1 Dentiscutata erythropus | reverse complement strand
AAAAATTTTCTCATATGACATGCCGATTTTTACTTATAAAAGTACTTTAAAAATTACAATTGACTGTATAAAAAAAAAGATCGTCGCCAATCATATTTAGCCTAATTTTAGCCAATCAAAACAAACTTCCACTATGCTGCACAAATATCTAAAGTTATACTGCGCTACTACATTCATACTGTACTACATTCTTTGTACAATGTCACGATTGCAAATCGATCGTCGGTATAATATAACCGAATTGGGCAATCGATTGCATATTTGTTTAGGTTTGGCGCCCGATAGAAGTATCGTATTTAGTAGATTTAGGATATTTGGGATATTTGGGATATTTGGGATATTTGGGATATTCGGGACATTTAGCACATTTAGCATATATAGTATATTTAGCATATACGGTATATCTAGCATTTTTTGCATATAGGCAAATAGTATATAAAGATAGCATTTATTATATTGTAAAGATTAGATTAGGATATCTCAAGTAATTAATAAACCGTTTACCGGCCAAATCCACGCCTCTTTCGAGGGTGGTATTTTTTGAGTAATCACATTTGGTGGATTACTGTGAGATCCGTATAACACCCATCAACAAACTTTGAAGAGGTTGAGTCACCTGGACCGACATACTGAGTCCGAAGTACCGTAACGATTTTGGAAAATTGAAACGCATACAGTAATTAGGGAAAAAGACTAACGGCTATAAGTCTATTGAATTGAAAGTAAAGACTAACGGCTATAAGACTATAACTAAAAGACTAACAGCTACAATTAAAGAAAAGACAAAAGAAGAGTCGAAAGGAATGACTAAGTCAAACGAATCAAAGTCATAATTATAAGGAAAACCTCAAGTTGAAACGTAAAGAAAGGTTAAGTAGAAGACCAAAGAAAACGTCAAAGACGAAGCTTGAAAAGAAGATGATTAGTTGAATTTTTTTGGGAACAAAGCATCAAATCTTTTAAGAACAAGAACAGTATTTTGGAAAACCTCCCTAACGTAACACGGCTCCAACACAGGGCAAAAGAAAGACAAAAATGAATTATAAGCGAAAAAATTGAAGAAATTCGCTTTACAGAATTTTTTTTTCAGGGTCAGCACTTAAAAAAAATATATATATATATATATATATTTTTTTTTTTTTTAGGACAAAGCGCAGTATTTTTTTGGAAAAGACTTCCCTAACCCTGAAAGTTAGTGTGATAAATATAGTTGAAAAGATCGACGAATAAGTGGTAATATTAAAAGTGACGAAGTACAAGCTATTAATCTATAGAGATCTACAAGTAGACGCAAATAGGATTCAAGAATATTGTGTAATCGTGACGAAAAGTTGATATAGGATCAGCATTCAACAATAGAATACATACGTCAGAATTATCACTAACCTCGAAACGTCAAGAATTCGAATTGAGAAGCCAAGCAAACCACATAATGATGAAATTCAAGATAATAGAGACAAGAACAAACGGATAAAGCGGGACAAAACAAAACAAAACAAAAAAAAAAAAAAAAAAAAAAGATGTATGAAATTTACCAAGAACCGTCCGAACGAAAATCAAGACATATCGAGGCTAGAACAAAGAAACCTCAGTACGAAGGAAGAAGAATCTGAAGTCCTAAATTTAGCAGTCATCATAAAGAAGCAAACGACGTTTATAAAGACCCATACAAAAATCGAAAAAGAAGAATAAAGACTCGAATTAATAAAATGGACCAATACATAAAACAATTGAAATTCAAATGCAATAGACTTCTGGAAACACTTACCCCGGATGAATTTGAAGAAGTTCAAGATATAGTTGATGAAGTCTTTGGATACCAGACCATCGACGATACACAACTTCCGGAGGCCCTGGCGTTGACATTAGAAATTTTAGAAGATTTTACATACGACACACGAGAAGCTGAAGTACCATCAATTATCTACTTACCACCATATATTAAATTAGCATCAATATCGAAATCTACTGATGAAGTAGAAGTCAGAAACGATGAACGTAAAGTGCCCATATATTATAAGAAGCTTGCTGATACGAATCAAGACGGATATTATTACGAAAATAAAGTAAGAATTGAAAAGGATGAACATAAGATGTTCAGTTGTACTGGTGAGTTGGATGATGTCAGAAGAATGAAAACTGGTGAAATAAGAGTCGAAAAAGATGAATACAAAGCATCCACTTACCAAAGAACAGCAGAGACGAATTATGCTGGACTTGAATACGAAGATGAAACGGTAATACACGATTACTTGGATTGGCTAAGAGGCTTTGAATACGATGATAATGAGGATGTAACCAACAACTTTCATCAAAACAGAATCGAATTAGAAGCAGATGAAAATAAGGCACCTAACTATCAAAAGGCTACTAAAAAAGATTAGACAAGAAAAACGGATATCCTTGGAGTTGGCGACGATAAAGAAATTGAAGTCGAAATGGGCCAGTACGATATATATTGTTACGAAAAGAGAATCGGAGCTGAGAAAGACGAATATAATACATTCATCAGAAATCTTCTGAGACAAGTAATCCCAAAGATTTTAAGTATGATGAAGACGCTGATATGGATACCAGCAATAATGAAGTTGACAAAGACGATTCAGATAGCAATGTTGAGCTGGATAACAACAAAGATGATTACGACACGACAATTGCTGGAGAAGAAAGTAGAACATACGATCTGGAATATTGTTATCGACATGGAAATGAAATAGAAAAGGATGAGTATGGAAATGGGAGTGGAATTGGAAAATATAAAGAAAAAGACGAATACGAAATCTATTTGCATGAACTAAGAAACTTAGTACCCGATAATAAAATCGGTTATGAAACTGATGACTTAGAAAACGCGAAGAAAGATGAAACTAACAGCGTTAAAGACGAATTCTGGACATTCAAGCCAATAAGAACAGAAATACTTAACCTCGATTATTATCAGGAATTGGAGGAAATGAATTATGTAGATGAAGTTTATGAAATTTATAATTTCGAAAACTACTATTAAAACTGAAAAAGAACATAAGACGACTACGTTTCATCAAAAATTTTATGATGATCCCGATGAAACGAATCAGGCTGAAGAAATCTACAAGATTGGACATTATTATGAAAAAGGAATTGAAGAACGAAAGACGTTCACTTATTATCAAGAAGCCGCCGATTTGGGTAATACTGACGAATTATATACCGCCGGGCGCTGTTATCAATATGAAATTGAGCAATATAAAAAATCAGCAGAAGAATGAATCGAAGCCGAAAAGAATGCGCACAAGGCACTTATTCATTGTCAAAAGTCAACCATGGTGTTTATAGAACGGAGTGATGAAAATGAAAAGGAATTCGAAAAGATGATCATAAAGCGCCCATTTATTATCAAAATGTCACTGAACTGGATATAGCCACCGAATATAACGAAAAGAGTAATTATGATAATCAAGACAATGGAGCGATCGAAGATAATGAAATTATAAAAAAAGCAAAAAAGTTTATTACAAAAGTGAAAAATGTGCTGAGCGAAATCGCAATTAAAGTACCAATACTTATTGAAGACAATGAATCTTTGAAAGATAGGTGTAATTCCTGGAAAGAAAAAGCCGAAAGGTTCAAAGTTAATAAAGAAAAATGTAAAATAAGAAAAGACGAAAGTGAAATTGAGAAGAATCTCGAAAAGGATACTCATCAAGCATTCATCAATTATCAAGAACCTGCCGAGATGGAATATGATAATGGAATGTATACCATTGGACCCCAATATGGAAAAGAAATTAGAGCTAAAATGAACAGATGGATGCTCAGTTATTATCAAAAATCACCAAAAATGAGAAGTGCCAATAAAATATATGATTTTGGGCATTGTTATCAACATGGCATTGGAGTCGAAAAGGTTGAACATATAGCATTTATTCATCATCAAAATGTTAAGTTACTTAATTTTGATAAACCGGCACGCTCTAATGAAACGTTCGATCCTGGAGGAAAATCGAATAAAGTGGGAAATCAGAGGAAACAAAGCTACCCAACTAACATTGCAATGACTATGATGATGAAAATAAAAGCTGAAAACTTCCATGACCTGTCTATATTTGTGGAATGAATTATTAAGAAGGGGAAAATTGGTATGCATAAAAGTAGAATCGGTAATGAAAAGTCTACCAAAGATGGACGAAAAGCATCCAAGCGATACTTAAACGCTGCTGAAGGTAGAAATTCAAATGAACAATATGAGCTTGGATATTACCATCAAGATGGAATTAGTTTTGGGAAAGATGAACATAAGGCGTTCCTCTGTTATCATAAATCTGCAGAAACGAATGCTGATGAAGCAATTAGACCCGATTACAAGAATGAAATAAAGAAGAATGAACAGAAGGCATTCATTTACTATCGAAGATTAGATGAAACAATTATGAGAAAAGCAACCTTTCACTCACAACTACGACAGACAAGACCCTGCCTATTTGATCCTGGAGGTTTGATTTTGTTCGTGAAACGAACAAATTAGGTGTAGGAAAATGTCACGATTGCAAATCGATCGTCAGTATAATATGACCGAATTGGGCAATCGATTGCATATTTGTTTGGGTTTGGCGCCCGATAGAAGTATCGGATTTAGTAGATTTAGGATATTTGGGATATTTGGGATATTCGGGACATTTAGCACATTTAGCATATATGTATATTTAGCATATACGGTATATCTGGCATTTTTAGCATATAGACAAATAGTATATAAAGGTAGCATTTATTATATTAGGGGGTTTCAAAGTTAAAATCAGAGAATCTCATTTTATTTTTCCGATTTATAATTCAACATAATAAAAATACTATTGAAAAAATCCTATTTATTTTCGAAATGCGTCACTTATTTGTTAACTTTGAAACCCCCTATTGTAAAGATTAGATTAGGATATCTCAAGTAATTAATAAACCGTTTACCGGCCAAATTCGCGCCTCTTTCGAGGGTGGTATTTTTTGAGTAATCACAACAAACCTAATCTAATTACAGTAAGTGCACGCGCTTGGGACGAACTTTAAAAACGTGCACTTAGAGAACAATAAGAAAAAATGCATTTATAGAGGTCATATATATAGTTAGGTCCAAATTTAAGCGTGCATTTAAAGAGAGTGTGCATTTATAGAGGGTGCACTTATGAAGGATTTACCGTAGTACTTCTAAAACATTGTCATTTTTAAGAATCTGATATAGGTCCGAAGCGAAATTAAACAAATTCAAAGGAACCGTCAATCCTCAGATTTTATTGGTAGTTTCTGACTAACATTGCACTAAAACAATTGAATCCTCGCCCCATGAAAAAAGCTTCACGGAAATTTAAATGAATTATACGGAATATTTAGTATAATTTCGTATTACATACGGAATTCACCGCAAATCCTGTATTTTATATACGGAATATGCTTGGGAAATGATATGGAATCAATAAAGAAATGCATTAATTTTTATGCATTTTTTTATTGATTCCATATCATTTCCCAAGCATATTCCGTATACTGTATAAAATACAGAATTTGCGGCGAATTCCGTATGTAATACGGAATCATACTAAATATGCCGTATGATTCATTTAAATTTCTGTAAAACTTTTTTCATAGGGTCGGACAATTTCTATATATGTAAAACAACTGTTTTTTTAATACATTATCTATTTATACTAAACATTTAAACGAATTTTTGAAAATTAAAAATTGATCTCACATTCAAATTAAGCTTTTTTAAAAAAATTTATCCTATTATTAATAAAAGTTTGAAATCAAGATGGAATTTTCTCGAGTAATTTCATCAAAAGACTATAATATTGGATATGAACTTCTTCATGGTATTGGGGTTGAAAAGAACGAACATAAAGCATTCAAACATTTCCAAAAAGCTGCTAATGACGAACATGTTAAAGAGATATTCCAGGTTGGTTATTGTTATCATTTTGGTTATGGAACCAAAAAAAACTGGAATAAAGCATTTGAATATTATAAAAAAGCCGCAAATATGGGACTTGCTGAAGGAACATACATGATTGGATACTGTTATAGATATGGAATAGGAGTTGTCAAAGAAGAATGTAATGCATCTCCTTATTTTAAAAAAGCTGCTTTGGATAGTATTAAAGGAGATTTTAATATTGGTCGATGTTATAAAATAGAATGTAAAGAAATATATTTAAATGAATTTGATGAGGTTGCAAATATATTTAATTTTGGCAGGATGTATATGGATGGAGACGGAGTTGAAAAGAACGAAAAGAAGGGATTCGAATATTATAAAAAATCTGCAAATATGAATAGTCCATTTGGAATGTTTAATGTTGGGGTTTGCTATAGGAATGGAGATGGTGTCGAAAAGGATCAAAAGAAGGCATTAGAATATTTTAAAAAATCTGCAGAGATGGGTTTTGCCGATGGAATGTTTAGTGTTGGATCTTATTTTATGGATGTCGAAAAAGATGAAAAGAAGGCATTCGAATATGTTCAAAAATCTGCAGAGATGGGTAGTGTTTGTGGAATAAATGGAGTTGGCTATTGTTATCTGAAAGAAATTGGAATCAAAACTAACAGACAAAAAGCATTTGAATATTTACAAAAAGGTGCAGAGATGGGTTTTGATGCAGGAATGTGTTCTGTTGGAGATTTTTATGAAAAAGGATTTGGAGTCGAAAAAGATGAAAAAAAGGCTTTCAAATATTATCAAAAATCTGCTGACATGGGTTTACTTTAGGAATGTCACAGGTTGGTTATTGTTAGGTATTGAAACACCACTAGATATAGAGAAAGCTAATTATTGGTTTCAAATGGAACGGAGTAAATTTCATGAGATCATCAAATCAGAATATAAAAATCTCACTATTGATGATAATATAAAAATTTTATTAGATAATGATAAATATCAATTAGCATGGATTCCTTATTGTGAGTTTAAAGATATTGAAAAATTGGACAAGGTGGTTTTGCAACATCAGATATGATGGTGTATATGTTAATGTCACTAATTTTACTGTTGCACTTAAAGAATTTGAATTTGGTTTAAATGAGGTATTTTATTTAATTCAATGTATTATATTTGTATGTATGTTTGTTTTTATTAAATGTAATGTTTTTTAAAAGTTACAGGCATATTGTGAAATTGGATACAAAAACCCATTATTCATGAAGTGCTATGGAATATCAATGAACGAAAAAAGAAATTATATTCTTGTCTTAAAATATGCTAAATTGGGTTCCTTACAAGAGAATTTCGGTTTTATAATGCAATTAGATTGGAAGAAAAAGTTAAACTTGTTACTTAGTATAGCTTATGATCTTAAAGCGATCCATTCTCAAAATATTATTCACCGAGATCTTCATAGTGGAAATATTTTACAAGACAATCATTATAGTGCATATATTGCAGATTTAGGTCTTTCAATTCAATATATAGAACAAGAAAAAAATGAAATTTATTGTGTTTTACCTTTTATTGCTCCAGAAATTTTAGAAAAGAAACAATATACTATAGCATCAGATATTTACTCATTTAGCATAATAATGTGGGAAGTATTGTATGGAATATCTGTACTAGATTATTATGATTCGGATGACAAAGCTCAACAAATTGTTTTGGATAATTTACGACCACCACTTAATGAAGAATCATCACAAAATTATATAAATTTAATGAAACAATGTTGGGATAAAAATCCAGAAAAACGGCCAACAGCAGAAAAACTTTGTAAAATTTTTAAGGAATGGCAAGGCAATGATCAAATCCTGAATGAATTAAACAATTTAGATCCATGGTTTTTGTTACGTTCAAAATTTTGTGAAATTTTTAAAGATGATAATCAAGTTTTGGATAGATTAAATAATTCAGTTATATGGTCCCTGCCAATGCTAGAAATTGCTGTATTTCTTATAAAATGTCAAGACAATCATCAAGCTTTGAATGAATTAATGAATTCAGATCTATTTCCTATGCTGCTTCTAAAGCTTTGTAAACTTCTTAACCAACTACAAGATGACGTAAAGGATTTGATTCCGCTACGTTCAACCTTTTGTGAAATTTTTAAAAAATGGAAAAATGTTTACCAAGCCTTAAATAAATTAAACAATTCAGATTTACGGTTTTGACAATTATATCGAAAACTTTGCAAAATTTTTAATGAATGGCAAGACAATGATTAAATTTTGAATAAAGTAAATAATTCAAACCAAACACTTGAGTACAATATAAAATTAGACATTGACATTTCTAGTCAGCTTATCAACGATTACATTTCTTTTGATTCTGTAATCAAAAAAATGAAATCAAGTAAGTAATAAATAATAATTTTTAATTTATTCTAATGCTTTTAAATAAAATCAACCCCCCTTCTAATATAAAATTTAAATAAATTAATATTCTAATTTAATCCATCAAGGTTTAGATGATTATAAATATGAACTTACATTTGAAGAAAAGATTAAAAGCAATGATTTTAAATCAAAAAGAATTAAATGTATTATTACAAGTAAGTAACAAATAATATAAAACAATAACTATTATTGTAACACCTTAAATTTTTTTAATCTTATTTAGGTCTAGAAAATGAACTTATATTAAAAGAAGAAATTGAAAATGAAGATTTGAATAAGACAAAAAACCAAAATAAATAAATATAATTTATAGTCAAACCTTTCAAAGCTAGTATTATTAGATGTGAAAATATAATAAACTATTAGATTTATATAACAGAAACGGACTTGGTACTGTAAATTAATATTTTTTTTTTTAGATTATTAGTTTTAACAAATTCTTTTAAGAGATTCAATTATATATAATCTTATTATTTTGTTTTTAATTATAAGCTTTAAATTTTTTAAATAAATTTTAAATAAATATTACTTTTTTTAAATTGAGTTTTTCTAGGCATCTCTAGCTTATTAACAAACCAAAATAACAGAAAATCATGGGATCAAAACATATGATAACATACAAGATTTCTAAGATCTAGAGTGCGATCCGAAAACTATTAGTTAATATAAATAAACTGTAGTTTATTGTAAAATTATAGGTTTAAAATAAACTAGTTTATTTATATGTACTGTATCACATCTACTAAGATCGATCAGAAAATTACATCGGAAAATCAAATCGGAACTTTATTTATTTTAACTATTATAGATTCTAGACAACCAATTAAATTCTTAAAATCAATAGATTCTCCGATTCAAGCACAATAAATAGAATACAAAGATTATAAAAAATTTTTAACCAAAATTTCTATCCTATAAAGAACAGTTCATAACCATGTCATGATTTTTATAAAAATTCTGTTACTGTATTCGCTGCCTATTATGGTAACGTAAGAAATTTATATAGAGTACGTTTGTATTGAAAATATCATGAATTCTTTAATGAATTCTATAATGATTACCCGTAAAAAATTCCATTACTGCACTTACCAACTGTTGATTATAATTTTAACATTATATTATCTTCTAAAGAAAAGGCCAGTTAGACATATGGATTAAAAATGGAAAAAGAAGAAGAAATGAATTTCTTTAATTTTAGAGCTACAGGATACTATAAAACGTGGTAAATTTCATAGTTAAGGTTATTAGGAGTTAATATAATTTTTTTTTTTTATAATGA
The DNA here is from genome assembly GCA_910591965.1 of Dentiscutata erythropus. Taxonomy (NCBI): domain Eukaryota; kingdom Fungi; phylum Glomeromycota; class Glomeromycetes; order Diversisporales; family Gigasporaceae; genus Dentiscutata; species Dentiscutata erythropus. The sequence continues at coordinate 2,571 of CAJVPY010004786.1, read as the reverse complement.
TGGAATACAGCTAGCTTATAATAAAAAGTTTTTTTGTACTAAACCCAAATTTTATTATATAATAATAATAATAATAAGTATTTGTAAAATAAACCTAATAAGATTTTAAATTATATTATTCAAGTTATATTTGTAAATTGTAATAAGTAATAAATTAGTTGTAATAAACAATAATAGGTATTAAAATATAAGAGTAAAAAAATTAGTATTTATTACTTATTTATTACCTTGTCTATATCTGTTGCAGACACAATTTTATATAAGAGTCAGAGATTTTGCAGATTTTAATACTTCTAATTTCAAATAAATATAAATATAATTTGAAAAATATATAATTTAAATTTTTTCAATTATTAGCACAAAATCATGGAGCTTTTTTTTTAAATTATTATAAAACGCACCTATGGTGTTTTAGCACCATAATAAAATTTAGGGTTATGGTTCGGTATTAAGAATTTTTTTTATATAATATAATATAGAGCTAATTTAAGATCCCGATCTCAGTTTTCATGAGGTTTTTGGGGTCCTGAACATTTTTACTTAGAGTATCTGATCCCATTTACTTAGTACGTTTTTGAGAAATAGGAACCTATGGTGTAAAACCCTGTAGGTGCAATTTAATAAAATTCTTTTTTTTTGTAAAATACTATAAATAATTTAGCTACTATATATATAGAAACTAGAAAAACAGTACTATATATAAATTGAGCTCCTTTTTTAATGGTTATAACTTCAAAAAATATTACAGTTTGTATAATTTTGTAAAATTTGTAGATTAAAAAAAAATATATACAATTTTAGATAATTTCTGATTACTTAACTACTTTAATATCTGAATATAAATTGTTATATCAAATTAGTTATAAGAAATCAAAAATTAACAAACTATAATAAAACCAAATATTTACATATTAATAGTATCAAAAAATTATCAATGCAAATAACAATAGATAGCGTAACTTCATGTCTAACAAGAAGGGCATTTATTTTTGGTGCACCCCTTGCTATATCTCGGAATTTTACTAGTGTAACACAGTTGTATAACTAATGAAAAATGATTCTCTCATAATTTTACCCTAAGCCCAACTCTAACCCTAACTCTAACCTAGCCTTAACTATTTTAGATTCAAATTTTTCATAGGGGTGCACACGGTGCACCCCTGCATCAAATATAATTTACCTAACAAGAATAGATACTTTGATAATTTTTATTGAAAAAATAAAACTTATTTTATATAACATAGTGTGTGAATATAACACTCAATTATATGTATAATTTTCTTAAATTTTTATAAAAATGTCTATTGTTTTATAAACTTCATAGAAGGATATTCATAAGATAATTAATTAACTTAGCTTTAAATTTCTCTTATTTTAGAATATTTTGGTTCTACTAATAGCATTCGTATCCTGTGTAGATCGTGCACGTTACCCATCACTACATTAATATATAAGGCCAGACGAATTTTCAAAATTTTATAAAAAAATATACATCGATTAACCAACCAAATCACAGTATGAGTTTTTTATATTTTTTTGCAGCCAATAGGTTTGCTGTATTTTCTTTAATTTGAGTATTTTTTACGCCCTCTCGCTCTTATAAACTATTTAATGCTATGTTAAACGAGGAATAAATTTGGAGTGGCCTAAGCTCTAAATACTGGAAACAGTCAACAAAAAAAAAGAAAGATTTGAGACGTTACATATAAGATTTAATGTATACCATTTGATATGCTATTATAGTAACAATAAACTTGCACTTGCGTCAAGATTTTACAAGCAACTTCATCACGATGTATTCTAAAATTGTGCCAATCATGATTTTAAACAGGTATTGAAAATTGCCACCGTTTTCTGTATTCTACAACTCCTACAGGGAGATCCCCAAAATTCCGGGTCGGAAGGGCCGGAGTTGATCAATTTTGCCCCAAGATCAGTAAGAATTTTACTAATGAAACAATAGTCGTTCATTAAGTGAAAAGTGCACAGCTGATAATTTTACTATAGTCTATAGCTCCCACTAACACTAACCCCAGCCTAACCCCGACCCTAACCACAACGCATTCTGGCCATTACAACCCGGAAATTTTGGGATCCCCCTGCAGAAAATGTATTCTACCGCCTTATTTATACGTACTATAACTCTTCATATAACAATTATACAAATAATTTTATAAACCCTTGACTATTGCGTTATTAATCAATTATTACATACTTTATACTTCATACTCATATCAGCGGATTTACAGAATTGGACCTTTTTTAAGACCCCAAATTTCATATATACACTTATCTAATGGGTTTAGTTACATGTTAACTATCTGATCATAATCTGACCAATCAATTTTTGTAAACAATCGTATTTTTGGGACCATTTTTTAGGGTCCAGTTTCAATTCCGTAATTTGCCTATATGTATAACTATCAATTATAAATATACTAGCATTCGACCCGTGCCTCCGGCACGGGAAAATTATTGTAAAAGATCCTATTATAGAACTTACTATTTTGATAACACATTACAGTGTATGATAGAGTTGTATTATAGAATTATAATAATTTCAAGTTACGA
>CAJVPY010004785.1:0-12194 GCA_910591965.1 Dentiscutata erythropus | reverse complement strand
TGTGGCTTGATGTACCATTGTTGTAATTGCGTATAAAACACTGTTTCAAATCCTAATAAAAGCTTTCAGGCCAAAGATGTCTCCTTAACTCAAAAAAAAAAATAAATAACAAAATTATAGAATTAAATAAAAAAAAATTTGCTGAATTTAATAAGTAGATATTGAAAAATAATTGCTATAAGTTTTAAAAAACTGGCACAAAATCTATATGTGTATTAAATTAATATAGTGGTGATCATTTCTAAATAAGGTTTGTGTTATAAGTACAAATAAGTATTCACGCTTACCTATTATCAGAACAAGATTATTCTTGAACAAATTAGAAGGAATCTTAAACAAAACAATACTATTTTTATAACATACTGATAACATGATATAGATATATAGCACTATTTTCTATACCTTTTACCACCTATAACATGCAGCCCATATGCAAGCTGTGATCTTAATTTTAATCATTTAGCAAACTACTGTATTATTGAAATCTCTACCATACTGTCTATACAATTCTTGGGTAGAAAGACAGCAAACAAAAAACTGAAACTCAATACTAATTATATTAACTTACTTTACTCAAACATCCTCTTATTATTCCACCTTTACCTAATATTAATATTGTAGATTTACTAGCTTTAACTCTCTTTCATAATAGTGAAGCATGCCCATACAATATACTCTAACTAATAAGGATATTTAATCATTTACTTTCTATACTGATGGGTTGTGTTTAATATAGATACAAAAGACTGCTCAATGGGAGTATGCTAAGACAAATTGCTAATAACCAAACAGCTAATTGCTTCTTTGCCAAGATCATCAATTGGTTCTCTTTCTACAAAGCTGAGCTAATGGCAATATTGTTAGCTATCTCTACACTCCTATGTAATACTAAAGTTGACATATATACAGACTCCCAACCTATTATCTCCAAATACTATAAACTTCTAACACCTCTTCTAAGTCATCTAAATACTTTAAATTTGACTACTGGCCTATATGGCATATACTTATTAATGCTATCAAGGTATTTAATATTCAACTTATACTCTTCAAAGTCCAGGTACATACCAATAACCAATTCAACACAATCACCAATACTCTTGCAAAAAAACACTAGCATCCATCCACACTCACTTCACTAAACCGCTACACCTCATATTTATTAGTTGTTTGAAGAATTTATATACTATATTTATTAGTTGTTTGAAGAATTTATATGCTTGTCTATTTTTATTTAAATTTTTAACATGCATTTTAAAAACTTATCTCATCAATATTATTTATATCTTGAGTAACAAGGTTTGCCATATAATATAATGATTGATTTATTTCATCATGATGCATTTTTAGTAGAGAGGGCGTAAGATATTGCTAAAGACATTGATCAATTTTTGTAAATAAAAAATTTACATTGTGCTGATTTCTTATATTCAGAATTGATAGCTTCCAAAACTTATATTCATTTTCCTTATCTTGTTGGTCAAAAAGTTTGTGAATTTCACTTATAAGATTACACAATGAAATGTTTGAGCTATGCAATAAACATTTAAAACATGCATTTATAGACTCAACACAAGAGGTTGCAATTATATTGTCTATAAACTTAAACCTAGTAAAACAATATAGCCAATATTTCTTTAATTTGTAAAGAAATTGCAAATAGTTTTGAGCATTAGGATAGTCTTGCATAAGTTTATCAAATCTTTGCTAAAAGTCTTCTTCAATAAAGCTATTATGGCAAAAATAGAATTGGTCAAGAAATTTTTGATATTCTTCACCTAAAGCTTTTCTAAGGTTCTTATACAAATTTTGAGCTATATGATATACACAGTGAGTAGGATAAGTTGAAGTGAAGATTTTGTGAATTGCTAAATCAATAGTAGGATCTGCATCAATTAGTATAACACCAGTGTTGGAAATCTGTCTTGAAATTTATATTCTCATGAGAACATATTATTTGATTTAGTGTTCTCAAAATTTTATTTATGTTCTCAACATTTAATCGCTAAAATTATTGATATCCCTATTTCAGAAATTATTAGACATTTGTTCTAATTTTTATTTCAACTCTTCTCGTATTTTATGTTCATTCATTTTCCTTTCAGATGAATTCGGAATTTCTTTTTCCATCTGGAATTTTGCTATTATACTTAGAAAACATGCTTTTTCAGCATCATGTTCTCAAATTTTTTTTCATAGAGAACATATATACAATATCAAATGTTCTCAAATCTAAAAGGATGTTCTCATGAGAACATGAAAACATATGATTTCCAACACTGGGTAGAACATAGTACTGAAGCGTAACTGATCATCCAGAGAGAGCAACATGAGAAGTCATCAATCAAAATGTAGCATAGTGAGACTGAAAATTTGTCATACGAATTTAATTGTATTATGTCGGACATTAATATAAATAATTAATCAACGGCAAACTATGTTACAATTGTTTTATTAAAAATTTTTTAATCAATATTATGCTACATTTTGATTGATGATTCCTCACATAAGAATTGTGACAAGCGATGACAATTTTCATTAATAATGTGAGAGACGCTTAAATTTAAAATTTTTTAAAACTCAATAATAATTATAATAACTAAGCACTTGAAAAATATTATCAGATAGGCATCAAACGTTATACTTGGAGTTGCATTGCTGCGTAAACTCATCATAAATGACAGTCATGTTTTTTTTTTTTTTAGTAAATATAGTATATAATTTTTGTAAGTTTAATAAATAATAACCTCAATGAATCTACTTTTTGTATAATGATCAACTAATGTCGACTAGTCATTAACAAAGTCATCTCCATAGTTCGAGAAAATGGAATTATGAATATGCGTTAGAGTGGACTGGAATATGCGGTGTGTACTTACAATATGCTCATAGATAGTCATATTTTTCAGGTATCATATGTGCACATACTGTTTGTATGAACCTGCTTCTAAACTAAATTATTTGCGAAAGGCAGAAAATTTTATATTAATTAGTTATAGTAAGTATTATATATATACCCTCAGACAGTACAAAAACAGAATTTGAATGAAAATTTATTTAAAACAAAATTTAATGTTAATTGAATTTCAAATAACAGGAGGAAACGTCGATGTTACACGACTGATCCTTCACCCAGTGTTAGAGATCTGAAAATTTTTTTTGCTATTTTGAAAAAATAAATTTATAATTTTACGTTCTCATAAATATTTTATGTTCTTAATAGTAAATTTTTAAATAATAACTATATAATATTTTTATATAAAACTAATAATATATATATTGTACGAATATTAAACTATTATTTATATAAATAAAAAATAAAAAAGTTATTTTATTTAAAAAAGTTATATTATAAATTAATATTTGTTTTTGAGAACATAAATTATAAATTTATGTTCCTGGGTTGTTCTCAAAAGAAACATGATTTTCAAATATAATGTTCTCAAATTTTTTTAAATGTTCTTGAGAACATTGAGAACATCAGATATCTAACACTGCCTTCACATATAAAAAATTAATTTACAATACCAGAACATTCCGATAGCACATGTTATGATTATAATCGAGACCATTTTATTATAATAAAAATGGTGTGAGATTATATCCATAACATGTACTAGCGGAATGTTCTGGTATTGTAAATTAATTTTTTATATGCACACCGAGTGAAGGATCAGTCGTGCAACACCGACGTTTCCTTCTGTTAATTTGAATTTATTCAAAAAATTTGTACATTTAGACTCACGTTATTAATGTTTATAGTCGAGGCCTAAATATTAAGTCAATGTTATAAAGTTTGTTTCTCTAGGGAGAATGATTTAGGCATAGCGTTACATTACATTAAACTGACTAAATGACGGCATAAAGATGCACAAGCTTCTATATTGGCTTCATAAAATTATAATTTTTTATTTTATTTATACATGAGATAATAATTACCGTATTTTGTGGAGTAAAATACCCTTAACATAATACCCCTATTTCCTTTTTTTAGTAATTAAGAGTAAAAGATCTGGGTACTATGCACGGTTTATAATATGATCGATTATATAGTACCTCTGTAGTATTGTACACGCTTCTATTACAGTACCCACCCTTAGTATAGTATCTGGTTATAGTTAAATATTTTCTTATGCCCCCCGAGTATTTTACTCCACAAAATACGGTACATTTTAGATAGACTATAATTCAGCTAAAATATATAGTAATACATTAATCACTATATATCTATTTCAATTTTACGCTAGTTTAATCTAATTCATTGTTTCCTATTGAATTATTTTAATATAGAGCTATTTTAATATAGAGCTATTTTAATATAGAACTATTTTAATATTGAACTATCTTAATATTTCGATTAGCTGGTTTTACAATAATGTTAATATAATTATAACGAATATCCAAATCTTTCAGTGAGGTGTTCTTGCGAAGTGCATCTGCTAATGCTTTCCCACCTTCTAATCCAAGTCTATTAGAATTAATATTTAAAGAAGTCAGAGTGTTATTTTTGCAAAGTGCATCAGCTAATACTATTCCTCCTTCTGGCCCAAGATGATTAAATGAAATATTCAAAGAAGTTAGCGTGATGTTCTTACGAAGTGCATCTGCTAACGCTTTTCCCCCTTCTAATCCAAGACTATTACGTTCAAGATTTAAAGAAGTTAAGGTAGTATTCTTGCAAAGTGCATAAGCTAATGCTTTTCCTCCATCAGACCCAAGATTATTATATTGAAGATTCAAAGAATTAATCGTGGTATTTTTGCAAAGTGCATCTGCTAATGATTTTCCTACATCTGATCCAAAATGATTATTATGCAAATTTAAATCTTTTAGCATGGTGTTATTGTAAATTGCATTTGCTAACGCTTTTCCTCCGTTTGTTCCAAGGTTATTAGCATTAAGATTCAAAAAAGTCAGCGTATCGTTCTTGCAAAGTGCATACGCTAATGCTTTACCACCTTCTGATCCAAGACTATTACGTTCAAGATTTAAAGAAGTAAGTTTGGTGTTCTTGCAAAGCGCGTATGCTAATGCTATTCCTCCATTCGATCCAATCAAATTACCTTCAAGATTCAAGGAAGTCAGCGTGGTGTTCTCGTAAAGTGCGTCTGCCAACACTTTTCCTCCTTCAGATCCAAGATTATTATATTGAAGATTTAAAAAAGTCAAAGCGGTATTCTTACAAAGAAGTTTTGCCAACACTTTCCCCCCTTCAACACCAATATGATTATTACGAAGATTTAAAGAATTCAAGACAGTGTTTTCATTCAGGGCCTCTAATAACGTTTCTACTCTTTTATGCCCAAGTTGATTAAAACTAAAATTCAAAGATGTCAAAGTAGGATTCTTATAAAGGATCTTTACCAATGCATCTATTGCCTTAGATTTAAAACGAACACCAACACTATGTAAACTTAAAGAAGTAACAGTAGTGCTCTCATAAAGCTTTTCATAAATCTTTTGATTGCAAATAAGTTTATTAAGACTTAAACATTTAAGATTTTGACCAGTTCGTAGAAACATTGCAAGCAAAGAACAATTAAGAGCATTTTCAAGCTTATTTCCTGTTTTATACCCTTTAAAATTAAGCCAGTTTCTAACACCATCATATAAATAATCGTTAACAGATATGATATAATTTGTATATTCAAATAATGGTTTTGGTTGATTTGGAAGGGTGATATTAAAAGGAGCATAAAGAGTTTGTTCTTCCGCATTTAGCGTTAAAAGGAATATTCTTATAAGTCTTATGTCTTTAAAATATTTTGCTGGTTCTTTCCATAATATTGGTATAATAATTCTACACCATTGACGGTTTACAAGAGCACATGAGAATAAATTTTTATAATAAGGTTGGAAGTTATTAAATATTATATAATAACATTCAATCGGTAATTCTGTTATCATATTGAAAATTGATCAAAAATTTGAGTAAGGACGTTTGTACGTACCTTACTTATATAATAGATAACATTCATGTTGCAAAACGTTACAAAAATCCAAATTTGTAAAGGATTGATGATTATAAGTTGCACATGTGACCTGGCTGCAGGTGAATGACTAAACAATCACTACATCCGGATTTATAGTTTTGAAGATAAGGTTTAGGGTTAGAGAGTTGGCATTAGAAGCTACAACAATAGATTATTTTATTATTATTATTATTATTATATGTAAAATTTCGCTCCCATCATTTTTAATTAATGCACAAAGATTGGTTTAAGTAATAGTTTTTGTGTATTTTTGCTTTCTTCTTCTTTCGCAAGTGTTCGGAATTTATTTCAGGCTGATCCGGAAAGATCAAAATTTGAAACCACTGATTGACTTTTTCCTTTTTAGGAATTTTATTACTAGCACAAATAAGCAAAGCCGGTAACACATAATATCGAAAGAAATTTTTCATTAATAACGATGCGAAACACTTTAAAAAATGACACAAAATTTAAATTTATAAAACGTTAAATAATAATTATAATAAACTTAGCAATAAAAATACGAAAAGTCTAAAATCAATTTAAACCATTAAAAGATTTAATAGTTGGAAATAAGTAATATAACGTTTATAATTGAATAAATATAATTTCACGGATAAGAATTTCTGGTGTAGCCCAGAAAATCTCAACGTTGGTTTTTGGTGCAGCTGATCTCACGTGTAAAAGCCACAGCCTCTTTGTAGATCTATTGCCATTTATAGTTTTCCCGGCGATTATACGTACTTATTGCATTTCTTAAAGATAAAGCATTAACGAGGATAAGAGGTTTCCTTAATTAACGATTTATAGTTCCGATATTAGTTTTCAGTCTTTTATTTTATTTATGGGTCATAATTAGTTAAGGGATTATAGTAGTTTTACGGTTTTAGTGGGTTCATTGTTATATTTCATTAGTAGATCACGTTTATTGTATGTAAACTTATCTATTGCAGATTCTAACAGTAGAATTCCCAAAGTGCATTGTTCCTTATATTTTTAATGTCCCATTTCCCATTGTTCTACTAAGTTCTATAGTAGGATTGTCTTTGTCCGCCTGATTAAATTGCTCACTCTATTGCTGCATTACCCCGAGGTGTTGTATCCTGACTAGAGTTGCAGGTGAAACTAATTAATTTCACCAGGAAACTGGTGCATCAACGGTGCACCATCGGTGCACCGTTGAAGATTAGTTTCATCTATAACTCTAGTTTCACCATCGGTGCACCAGTTTCACCTGGTGCACCATTGGTGCACCATTGAAGATTAGTTTCACCTGCAACTCTAGTTTAGACCATATTTTAAAAATAGGTAAAGCAAGAACTAATAGTACTGAAGAATTCCGGGACGTATATTTGGGTTGGGTTTTATGTTTAAACTATGTAGAAATCCAATTTCCAAACCCAAATTATGTAGCAATGTCGTAATGCATTGGATAAAATCACTAGTTATTATATGCTAATCGCCTGAAAAATGTCACTATCACGTGACGATCGATAGTCAATTGGCCAATGATTTGGTGCAACGTAACACGATCAAAACCCAAAAATTTGCATAAGAAACCACCTTCTGTGCATTAACAAAAGTTTCCTTGAGCGATTTTATTATTAAAACTCCTCTACCCTAATCTTAACATAGACCCTAACCCTAATCTAAATGAACTTTAAAGAATTTTCCGATTATCACGTGATAGTGACATTTTTCAGGCGATGCTAGGGAAGTCTTAATAATATACCTACAAAAATCATGTGTGTGATTCTCAAAACTCTATCACAGTCCTAATCAGTCCTGGACTGCCGTCTGGTCTAACTTTTTAAAAGACTGTCAGTTTTTGAACCAGGACGAACCGAATGGGCCAATTAACAGTCCTAAAATGGATATTCGAAAAAATTCAACTTGGATAATAGATAACGGACGATAGTTATCCAGATAAAAGCTTAATAGATCAGAATTCTAGTTCAAATTCTGCCGATTAAAGTTGCTTTTGCGAACACTAGTTAATTATTATTATTATTATTATTATTATTATTATTATATTTATTATTATTATATTTATTACGTAAAAAATTAAATAGTAATACAGTCAGACCCCCTAAATGCACCCTCGCACCTCTCTAAATGCACAATATAAGCCCGGCCTATGGTGGGACTAGGGTTGTAAATTTACAGCAAATTTTAATTTTTTAATGTAAGGTAAGCTATATATAAGCATGTAACTTACATGTAAGTATGTAAGCTAAATAATATGTAATACAGTATAAATAGGATCTTTGCTATAAAAATAACTCTCTAAAGCTATATAAATTTCATAAATAAAAGTTAAATTGCTAACTTTTCAATAATATAATTTAAATAAAAGTTTTTTTTTATTTGTAGAGCTTAGTAGCTTTGCAAACTGCATAGTTCTAAAGACTATGTTTTTTATTGCATCATATATATATATTAAATCTGATTGGTTAATTTATTGTATTTATATAATAACTTACTGTATATCACAAATTTTGGATGCAACTTACATGTAACTTACATGTGAGGTAAGTATGTAAGTTGCAACCTTACAACCCTAGGTGGGACCTATAAATAAATGCATGTTCTTTATTCTGTAAATGCACCCTATTTTTTCAGCCTATTTAAAATAAACTCTCTCCGTAAAAGCATTTATGTAATTAATAACCAATCAAATTTATTTAGTTCTTTAATGATCTTAAATCATGATTACAATAATTTGCATTTAAACATAGTTGTTTAAAATCCTGAAGAACTAAACCCCGATGGTGAATAGTTATATTATGAAGAACTATAATTCTATAAATATATCATACAAATGTAATAATAAACTCATAAATACAAAAATATTGATGCTCAGAATTATTATATTTGGAATTATTATATTAAAGATTATATAGTAATTCTTTAGAATCAAAATTATTTTTTTCAGAATGATTAATTAATTGTCAGAATATTGTTCTTTCTGAATTTTATGTGCTGAAGTGTCAAGATCTAGACATCAAGCTTTAGTTCGGAGTTTTATACCAAATCTATAAATAGTAATAATGCATTACTAATAGTCTTATTACTAGATAAAGTACTTATCAAGATCTTTAGCTAATATTACATTTAACTATTTCTAACTAGAATTCATATTTATTTTTTTTTAATATAGAGAAATAACCTAGTAAAGTCAAAATAGAGTTGTTATTAGGTATGTTATTAATAACTATTAGACTAAAATTAATAATTAAACATGTTAGGCCATACAAAGTTAATTTTTTGTTTCTCATAACATAAAAAATTTTTTTTGACCTGCCTGCCTGGAATTTTATTTTTAAAATAAAAAAAGTTTTTTAAATTAAAAAATTTTAATTTTAAAATTATAATCTGGAACCCAGCAATCAACCAATAAAAATTGAACATATAATTACAAAAATTTTAATTTAAAATTTTTAATCTGGAATCTGGTAATTAACCTACATATTTATCACAATATTACTGTTATAATTATTAAAAAAAATTGTTATTTTTACTCAAACTTTAACAATGAATAACTCGATAACTAGTAATTTTTTTTTTTTATACTTCGGCTAAGTCTTGCCGTGACCAACTATCCCTACTAACCACCCTCTACAGGGGGTGACCACAAGTCAAGTATTTTTACTATTATGAGTACATTCGGAATAGGCCCAACCCTACCCGGTTGCCTATTCAGGTACCTAGGACTGACTGCCTGCATGTCCTCTGGAGAGATCAGATCACCTTATTATTGAACTGGACTTTTACCAGCCAATCCAGTGTCACCACAAGTTCTTGTAGTATCTTTATCAGACTTGGCCTCACATTATGTCTCGTGACTTCAGTTATTCCAAATCGGGGTTCTAACATGCCTCGCTTCACAGCCACAACTTCTCGGAATAACTATTCCCTGAATACATCTATCTGTAGATATCCCAGGTTCCCTGTACCCCGCAGTGTTTCACTTCTGTTTTTGAATTTTCATTAATCCGCCATTGGGAGGAATTGAACTGGCAACTATCTAATTTGCAACCTGGGAGCATAACCGCTATGCTATCGACCCACAGGTTTTGATAACTAGTAATCAAAATTGGCTTAATTTTTAATATAGATAGTGTCTATATTTGTATATTAAGTATAGAAATGTTAGCTAATTTGATCCAGTATATCTCAAGTAATTGCTTGTATACAATAGTCATTTTTTAAAAATAATTGACTATAGTATACAAGTGATTGCTAGAGAAATACTGGACAAAATCAGCTAAAATTTTATATATAATATAAGAATATTGATACTATCTATGATAAAAATTTGAGTGATATTTATCATCAAAATTTGAGTAAAAATAACAAATTTTTTTAATAATTAATAATAAAATTTTTACTATTTTTACTCAAATTTTATGAAGGATATTTTAATAACTAATAATTCAAATTGGATCAAATTTTTATTATAGATAATGTTGATTTCTTCTATTATATATAAAATTTTAGCTGATTTGGCTTAGTAGTTCTCAAGTAATTGCTTGTATATGATAGTTAATTTTTTTAAAAAAATTAACTATCATATACAAATGATTACTCAAGAACCAATAGACCAAATAAGTTAAAATTTTTATATATAATAAAGAAATATTAATATTATTTATAATAAAAGATTGAACCAATTTAAATTACTAGTTATTGAGATATATATTGTCAAAGTAATAAATATTTTTTACTATAGTATATATAAAATTATTTAGTATACTTTAGTAATTCTGATTGGTTAATGCTATACTGTACCCAAAATTTAAATTTTTCTATTCAGACTTTATGACCTAGCTACAGGGTTGGCAATAAACTATGATAGGTTCTAAATAAATTGTTAATGGATATTGTCCATTGGCATTTGCTAAACTACATTTTGGTTAATTGGCCAACCTAGCCTATTGGGTTATAAGAAACAAAAAATTAATTTTGTATAGCTTTATATTAATGATTAAATAAAGTTTTACAAGCAAATTTGCCTGAAAAGGTCTACTATTAAAAAGATACAGTAGCATATTAGTATTTATGTTAATTAATTATTTATATACCAAAACATATTTAAAATTTTTATTCTTTACTATATTTTATATTTGTTATTTATTAATTTATCATCTAAATATTTTTTATTTTTTTAAAAAAACTTTAGCAATCCTGCTTTTATTTATCTAGAAATGTGTATTAGAAATATATAGTAATTGAACAAAAAGCCTGCAATAATTAAATACTTTTTACTCTTTTACTTTAAAATAAAGACTTATTAGGCTGCCTAGATAGTGTTCAAATATGATCTGTTACAGCATATATACTCTTATCTTTGGAGGCTTAACTTGCTAGATCTATATTTATTAAATTATTAAAAGTATATACTAGCATTGTTAAAATTATATTTTTTCTTAATATTTTTTCTTTTTTAAAGAAGCATAAAAAAATAAAAAATATTAAAAAATAAACAAAAAAAATACAACTATCAAAAGAAAGAAAAAGAAAAAAACAAAGAAAAATATAGAAAATAAAAAATAAAAAAACAAATAGAATATTTGTATATTTCTATTGTAAGGCTTTATTTTAATATTATTTTTCAACTATATTGTTCAACTCCAAATACTTCTTTAACTGCTGATATTATATGGAGCAGCATGGCCTATAAACAAAACAAAACAAACACATGATTGCAAACTGCTAAACCTATCCAAATTTCAGTTCAATGATTTACCAAATTAGGAGATCGTATTCTAAAACATCTAGAATAATCCACGTGCGATTTCTATGAATTTGATTGGCTGCAGTCATTTTTTTTTTATGGTCGTACTTGCCTTGGGATTTGCATATTACTCAATCCTAAATGATATATGAATAGGCAGTATTAAATGTCTACTTTCAGTAATCCTATTTAATCCCTTCCAGTAAGCCGTTTTAAAAAAAGTAAATGAGAGCTTAATATTAAGAATTTCTTCACGCTTTGTTAAGTGAGAAAGTTGTTCTTGTAACTAAAACGATCATTTTTTTAGTGTCTAAAGCAGCAGATCGTGGATGTATATTTGCAAGTTTGGTCAGTACAGATAATGCAATCGGGTTAAGTCTTTGTGGAAAAGAAGGAAAATAGCGAAATGCAAATGGCCCATTAGCAGCTAAGAGAATTAGACTTTTTTATGATTTCTTTCCTGATCTTGCTAATCTCAGCCTTGA